>CAJNSZ010000332.1:14227-26692 GCA_905329745.1 Rotaria sp. Silwood2 | reverse complement strand
CGCCGCGAGCGGGGTACAAAAACATAAAGTCTAGGAGGCGCCGCCGCTATGCAAAAAAAAATTGACCGTTAAAGGCGCCGCGGCTGTTTGGCCCTTCGGCTTACACCTCTAGATATAGGTGTGTTTATGGGAAAGAAATTTATTAAATTTGTTTTTTTTTATTTCTTAGGTCAATCTTGTTTTACATTTAATAAATATTGAAATACGTACACAAAATGACCTTAAAACATTATGATGTATTGATCCAAAATATGATGATCAATTATATACAACTCAACAATCATTAGATACAATTATTGATAAATATAGATCATTGATAATACATATTCATATATTCGTTATTCATTCGAAGTCCTCGTATATATTGAAGGTCCATCATTACGAAGGTGTGAATGTCAATATGGATGATATTGAAAGATAGAATCATATCCACGCCTCTACCCTCAATTCAGATTTGCCGAGACGTTCCGATTGATGGGAATTGAGATAAAGAAAATAGCATTGTTTATTGTAATGACTTATTCTTTCGAGACTAAAATAGTTTATTTCCTTAAATCTGGAATTAAAGTAAGTGAAGTGCAACAAAGAGAGAAAATATACTGAAAAATACAAGATTGTCACATAAGCTAGTTAATTGACACAATAACATCTGAATTTGTCTATTCACTAGCTGACCGTACAGCCAACAGTTCTTCCTGCATCTTGAAGACCAACAGGTTCGCAATTCAAACATGAACGACCGACGAACTGTGGGTATTGGCAGTAGACCCATACTCTTGAGCCACATGTAGGACATGTATAGTAGATTTTATCCGCATCACTCATTTTGTAATCGTCTATGCACTGCAAAAAATTGGTTTCACCAAATGTAAACAACTTAGCTTTTTCGTTTCACCTGACTTCCTATCATTTATTTGAATGACGACGACTGGTAAGTAAGACGTGAATATTGTTTGACTTTAAAGGCGTGCTCTTTTATACTGTTCTTTCACTAATCTTCCCAATATTTCCCTGTAGGAAAGAATGATGTTTAGAAGGACGTACAAGTTCAAACGTACAGAAATGACGTAAAAAAAGAACGCATAGAAAAGGACGTATAGATGTGGGATGAGTATGACTGTTGATGGATGTGGGTGTGGGGTTGAGGGTGCGAGTATCGGATTTACTTGTATTAACACCAATATCCACTTAAACGTATCCAATCTCATACCATGATGGCACTCGATCCATAGAAAGATTGTTGAAAGTGAAAGAAAGAGCAAATACTGCTACTGATGAACATAGAAAAATATACAGCAAAACTAGCCGAATGCAAACACAAGTTGATCAAAACTCAGTAGCAATTAATAATGCCATTTTGTTCTTACTCTCGTACTCATCTTTTGTGTTTTATTTTTTGGTTATATTCAGGTACACACAATCCTAGTCGCAACAAAAATTTTTAGTGCAATTTCCAACCGTACAGTTTGCCTCTATACCAATAAACTAAGTAGTTATGATAAATTAAGAAATTTAAGTATTTATTATTATATGTAAGTTAATTGTTTTTAGTTTTGAAAAAGTATTTCTCATTGCTAACTTCAATTGAGAGATTGATAATATTTATGATTTTTACGAGAACATTTTCGAACTAATATCAAAAAAGATAATGTAACAATTATACCAATAACAAAAGAAATTGTAATTATAATTCCAACAAATTTCCAATTCATGTTCCAATAAGATTTCTTTTCTAAATGTGTTACTACATAATCATATGCTTCATCATACCATTGTAAGCCGAAGTCTGAATTATAGAGCATATTATTAATTAAACGAGAATAATAAAGATAAGCCAAATTCGTTTTTTTAAGTGAAGAATATGCTCTTGCTAATCCAAGAAGTGTCAATGTTCTATTAGGAAAATATGTCATTACATTTAAAAATTCATCAATTGCCTTTTCATATTGTTGCTGTTCTAAAAGTAATTCACCGTAAAGTTCTTGACTAGGTTTAACAGGATCGATTGGAGGACCATAAGTTGGTGGATTTACAGATAATTCAAGTTCAGTTGCCATCTTAGCATAACTCAATGCAATATTTTTTTCGTCATGCGTTATAGCAATTCTATAATATTCATGAAATGCTTGTAATTGAAATTTCATAGCTAATATCGATATGGAAAACGTAGGCAATGTTTTATTTAATTTTATTGACATATTTTCTAATTGTTGAATATATCCTTGAACTATAATTAAATTATATTCTTTATCATTTTTAACTGTAGAAAGTCCCTTTACAAGTAACAATCCAGAATTAATTTGATTCAGCCAAAGTATATCACCCATTGATATACATTCTGAACATACAATTAAATCAAATGGATTATTAAATGTAAAATTATAATCTTGTGTTTCTATAATATGTCGGTCATACATAATGCCATATTGCATTCGATAATAAGTGTCATTACTAAATAAAGTCTTTATATTTTCTAAAATTTCTAAAGCAATTGATTTTCTTCCCATATTTAAATATGCATAATGCATAAATTCTATGCTATGATACTCTCGTTCAGAATTAGTTCCAATATTCATTCCAACTTCATCTGATTCCAAATTGCCAATTAATGTTTCTTTGTATAATCCTAATCGAAGATAAATATGTGTTGGCATATGTTGAGCATGTGGTGAACTTGGTGCTATACGAGAATATTGTATTGCATTTGATAGAGCAAATAAAGCACTGTTTGGTTCATCATAAACATGAATAAAATAATGTAATGCACCTGGATGATTTGGATTATTTTTTAAGATTGTTTTTAAAATATCTATTTGTAATTGACGATCTTTTGGATTGCGATTTAAATATCCACGAATTTCCGGTTGAGTCTTTGAAAATAAAATACATACTAAAAATAAAGCTACTTCATTGTCTGTTGGAAATAGCTGATAAATATGTTTCAAAACATTAATATAATCATCATAATGTATTTTTCCTTGATCAAAAAATTTTCTTACAGCTATAACATAGAGTTGTTCTCTTTGTGTTAAATTTTCAAAATGAATTTTTGAATTCATTAGTTTTATTTGTTTCCAACCTTCTGTAGGATTTTCATATAACCACACAGGTTTTGAATTAATTAAAGATGAAAATGCATAGGCCATAGCAAATTCAGAATCAATACTATAAGCTTGTTTAAATTGTTCAAATGCAAATGAATACTAAAAATTATGCATATAAGCAAGACCTAAAATATAATGTTTTTGTGCTGAACTATTATTTGTACTTGTTGGAAATTGAATATATTGTTGGCCAAGTGATGGTTGAAATTCATAGCATGAACTTTGTTTTATTAGTAATAATAATAGCAAAGGAAGTAACATCGAATTTTTAATCAATTTCTCATCCAACCGAATTTGTATTTTTCGTCTTGTGTACATTGATTTATTATATTGCATGCAACAATTATTGATTAGTCTGTGATTTGATCTAAAAGAGTCTTATAAGAATGATGAAAGATCTTTGAAATCTTCTTGGGAAACGATCGTTGCTTGATGTTTCGTTTGAAAAACACCGAGTAATTTGTCAATTTTACATGAGCATTATGGAAGAAAGACATTCTACAAGTGGTTTTGATCTTTCTTCAGAGTGGCTGTATTAAAGTATCAATTTAGATGTGCATTAGTTACCAACTATATTCAAGAGAAAAATATCGGTAGCATTATCATCTCTTTTACTTACGAGAAAACACACCTAGGATTCAACATAAATATCCACTATGATATGTTCTGACGACGTCGTACAGAATATTAGTTGAAAAGAGCAGTATGTAGATGGACACAAATCAAAGGTACATATTCCGATAATCCACTAGCTATTCTCAGCCTTCTGAACTATTCGGCTCTCGTTTTAACTGTCAAGTAGGAAACACATCGTTTCATTCTGTATTAATGTGTGCATGAGGTGAGAGCAACCTAATCNCGTTTCAGCTCTTCATTCTCTTGTTTGAGACGTTTAACCTCTTCTTTCAGACCATTAATCACTTTATCCGACCGCTGGGCTTCTTGTTGAAGGCGTTGAATTTCAATTTTACAATCAGCATAATTTTTATTTACAACTTGATTTTCCACCTCAAGTTTATTGATATGATCCTGTTGTTGACTAATTTTGCCGCCTCGTTCTTTGATATTAGCGTCTTGTTGATTAATCTTAGTATCTTGTTCCTTGATATTAGCATCTAGTTTTTTAATTTTTTCTTTCAGATCTTGGTTTTCTGCTTCCAGATGCTTGTTTTCGTTCATGAGTGCTTCCCGTTTTGATTGCCACTGATCGTTGCTTGGCTTTTCAACGCCAGAACCTTAAAAATTATGAGATTGCTTTAAAGTTACGAAATAAGAAGGAGTGTGTTTATCTAACTCAAGAAAAAATCAGCAGTTTTGTATAATCGTTAATATAACAAATCATAAAGAGTACTGAATATCTAGAGAAAACCACATGAAAAGAACAGAATATTTCTCACAAAGTGTAAATATACCAGAAACATTTCTACAAATAATGTTATAATGCTTACTACTCTTTACTTCACAAGCACCATTCATGACTCGAGTCGGATTTTAAGACAAAGAACAAATCAGCAATGAATCCTAATCTTCGTTAGGCTTGCTTTGTATTATGTGTCTCAAGTTGCTCGTTCGTTAACACAGAAACTAACTCAGTTGGCATACTACGTTGATCTGATTTGCTATCCTTTAACGAAGCCGATGTATTCTTTTGTGCGACACGAAAAACATACCTAACTCGTGCTATATGCAACTTTTGTTCTTACCTTGCTTATCTTAAATCATCTAGGGGTATGCGTAGAAAATACTGAAACAAAAAATGTCGAAATATTAGGAGAATGCCCGTGTGTAAGTGTCTTTAATTAACCAACGTCCTCACCGAGTAGCATTCGATCGGATGTTAGGGGTTGAAAATTCAGTATTCATTAACTCCTTAACCGTTGAAAAATCTTCTTTATCTACAGGACCAATTACTTTCCGAGTCTGTTACAAGAAAGATATTTTCCATTTGCAAAAAAGCCTCGAGTCCCATGGAATATTCACTGCTTCAAGGCATTCCTACTCAATCTACTCATACTCTCACGTATGGCTTTTTGAAAGACTTTGGTTTGCTCCACTCTGTAACAAAACAGTTGTCAGGCAGAGCCTTTTAGAGTTCTAGCCAAAAAAGCTAAACTGTTTAAAGTTCTACATTTTCTGGCTAAAACCTTTTTAAGTTCTGGATTTTTTGGCTAGAACTAAAATAGGTTCAGAAAATGGCATCCAAATCTAGAACCATAAAAGGTCCAGGATCTCGCTAAAACTCTAAATAGTTCCTTGTGACACCTTTTTTTAGAGAGCATGCATTAATAAAATCATTTACATCTAAATAATCTAGTCTGTCGTATGGTAAAATTTTCGATCCCTGTTTAGGCTATTAGGTATAAGTGTCATTCGATATTTTCATAATGCGATGTTTCCTTTTTCGACATTTATTATACCATTTCATATAGGATCTAAATATGATCTACTTGAATTGAATTTCTCATATTCAATCTGCTATCAGGAGTGCTCGTTGGAATCCTCTGGCGCACAGAGAAAATAATATATTCAGAATAGTTGTAGAAAGAATTGAAATAAATATCTGCATAGAGCGTGTGTGCGCATAAAGTGTGGGTGCGACTGGGTGTGCATCGATGGATGACTGACACTTCCATACCGACACTCACATTCACACACCTACACTCAAGCTCTCTAGTCTCGAGGTTGCTGTGACTTTGAATCTATCTAAGAAGTAGTATCATTTTAGTGTTTTTTCGAGCAAAACAAGACATCAGAGCTTTTCATTATGTGAACACAGAGAAATAATTAGCGATTAGATGAGTTCGGTGAGTTTTTCCGGAAACTCAATTAAATGACAGCGTATGAGATACAGAGATATAAAAGATATTGTAGATATAGGAGTTGATTTTTTCGAGCAAGGGTTGATAGGTTGCATGCATATATCTAAATGGATCACTATTAAAAGTCAAGCAGTATTTAAAGATTATCTGCACTAGTTAATCAATATCTCCAATATCTCTATATCTCCAATATCTACTATATATCGTCTGTCGATGTTTAATTGGGTTTCCAGAGAAACTCTCAGAATGCATCATATTTAATTAGCCGTAAAGTAGGTCTAGCAAAAACTAGATTCAATTTCAGGAATCGTCGCAACATATTTCGAATCTGAAATTTGTGTGGCAAATGTAACTTAAAACACTCTAGCTATGAAAACATTTATTTTTAATCGACATCATTGTTTTGGTGCCATTGGGAGCAGTAATCTGATATTACCCGAGCAAATACGATTGAAAGCAAGCTTAATTTCATCATATTTATATTCAGAGCAAAATTGTTCATTGTTTAGTGTTTTTATCATAGAAAAATGATATCAGATAAAAGTTGGCCTGCCAAATCATTAAAGTAGTCTTTCAAAATTTTGACTTTTGGCAAAGAAATTCTGAAAAATGAAAATAAAGTATTTCGATTGAAAATGCTCTCCAAAAATAAATGCTATAATCCTTAGAATAGTCTGAAAGTTTCAGGTAGAGAGGATGTTTGTGCTTTGAGAAATTGAATTTTCAAAAAATAGCCAGTTCTCAAAAAAGTATAAAAAATTCAGTTTACTTCACAGTCAAATATCTCGACAGAAATAGTCATGCTGGCTTAAACGTTCAGAAAATTTTAATAATTATAATACCTATCTTTGGGCAAGATTTTCAATTGAAATGTTTTATTTCGATTTTTCAGAATTTGTTTATCAAGGATTTAAATAAAAAAGTCCTTTGAAGCTTTGTTTATTCAGCTCCATTTTTGTATCTTTTTTCTGTACAAATCACACCAATTAATGTCGAATTTGAAGCTGATTTTGAATGTGATCGACTAAAGTTTGAATATATTTCTTTTCTTTCCGAAAAGATATGGTTATGACTTGAATTGAGTGAAAAAAGCTTGCTAGCACAGTCTGTTTGAAGCTGAAATTTGAAACTCAAATGTCTTTTCTAGCTTCATTATACTTAGAGAAAGTTCAAAGCGAAAAATCTCTAAATATGACAGGTCTTTTCCAACGACAATCGACTGTCAACAAGCGCTCTGTCCTTTTTATTGCAACATTTCAAACGAAAATTTGTCTTCTGTCGCAGTTTTTTTTTGTTTGTTCCTTTTCTATTCGCTTCGTATTAGTTTTCTACGTTATATTTTTATTTCATTGTCATAATTTATTATTATTATTAGTCCAATCATTGACTTCATGGACAAATATATCTGTCTTACACATGCGTTATATCCACAACACATGTTAACGATCTATTATATATTTCGATGAACACAGAAAAACTGATATTGATAATCTCCGGAAGTTAGAACTTAATCAGTTCATTTTTTTGTTGTTGATCATATGACAATTGTGGCAAATCAAAATAGCATCTTTGATATCTTGAATAAAATTGTTTCTATGCGCAAGAATGGGAAACTGAGCTATTTCGAATACGAAAAAATGAATTCCAGCAATTTAATTTTCAAGGAAAATTATGGAGTGTTTCAGAAGCCTTTAATCCTTGTTATTAATAGCTAGGATTTAATTAAGATTTTTGCAGTGTCTTCTACAAGAATAATGGATTCTAGGTATTCCAAATCAAAATTTCAAGTCATTTTGTCCATGAAATGCACATCAATCGATGTAGGATTTCGTGCTGTATATATATGATGAAATTAAGCTTGATCTCAATTGTATTTGATCAGATAATATCAGATTATTGCTTTGATGGCGCCAAAATAAAGATGCCGACTAAAAATGGACTTTTCCATAACTAGAGTGCATTGAATTACATTAGCTACGCAAAATTCAGATTCTTAATATATTATGATAACTCCCGAGATTAAATTTAGTCCTTTTTCTAGACCTGTACGACTGATGATTTCTCCGTGTTCGCATAATGAAAAACATCGATGTCCTTTTTCTGCTCAAAAAGCATACTAAAATGATATCGCTTCTTAGATAGATCCGAAGTCAAAAAAACTTCGACACGTAAGAAAAAACGATATGCAGTGAGAGTTTGGAAATATTAAGATAAGAGGCCAAAAATAGCAGCAGTCGATGAAAAGTATTTCTCCTGGAAAATATCAAAAAATCAGACGAATGAGTGAGAGCCAACTATCAATTGGTCACTAATACTCTACAACTATCTCAGAAAGTCATTCTTAACAATTGTCTACTATAATTTTTCAAACAATAGCTAGCGATAAAAATAGAGATTTCTGTAAGAAATAAAAAGAAGTAGAATGAAATCTCAAACTCATTGAGGACGTTAGAAAAGCTAGTCAATTTCCCTTCTTTTGATATATCAGAAAATATAAATTTCAAACTACCTTCTTGCCATTCAGTAATGAACACTTGTTGAACAATATCGTTGACAGCTCCTTGTAACTGATCGATTCCCTGGATACGGTATTGAGTTTTGATAGGAAGCTTCAGTATGCTTAAGTCTTGTGAGATTGCCTTTAAGTAATCGATTAATTTTTGATGCTCTTGTAACAGCTTCGTATAATCTTTGGCCAAGAAAGTGCGCTCAAATTCTCTGTTCCGTGTATTTAGTTCTTCTTGTTTGTTTCTCAGTTGTTTTTGAAAGTCATTCATTAAATCTTCATTTTGTTTTTCAATCTTACGAACCTTTTGTTTCAGCTCATCCTTACAGCTCGACATGATCTCATGTATAGAGTCAAAAGCTTTTTCAATCTTCTCTATGGTAGGGTTTTCATTTGCAGTCATCGGCTCCAACGTTTGTTCCGTCAATGAATCCAAAGATAATTTCGTTTTCGTAAACCAATCTTCTAGCTAGAGGATACAGAAAATGTCTTTTCATAGGATTTCTGAAAATGAAATTCAATCCTGACCTCTTTTGCTGTCTTTTGTGCTACATCATTTATTTTAGTGCATTTATGACCTTCATGTTGAAATATTATACAATCGCTGCAAACAAGTGTCCTGCAAGGATTACACCAAAATTTAAGTTTCTCCTCTTGATGCTCATTGCATGACACTAACACTGGTGGCCTTTGCTCGATTGGTAATGATACGTGTGTTTTCAAAGTACGTAGTTTATGAGCCAATTCGTAACATGGTGAACAATAACTAGTTTCACATTGTGTACACCAGAGTTTAGCCTCTAACGAGTCACAATTGGAACACATTTCAGCTAGAATAAAAAAACTGATGATGTTATGTTAAACACCAATACTCTTATTGCGAAGGTAACAGAAATAAAGTTTGACAATTTATTCAAAATAATAATCTATGTAAGGGTGTAGATCTAGGTCTGGGCCCAGCGTGTGGAGGTCGGTGTGGGTGTACTACTCATCTTTCGCCCACTGTCATACCCATTCACACCCACACTGACACCCTTTCTGTCAACATTGTGAAAGATCAGAAGTTCGACCCGAGCAATTGTCAGTCTGCTCTCAAACTCCGGCGGTGTTTTGACCCGGGTCAAAATATTACCGGAAACCCGGCCCAGGACGACATTCATCGCACTGCTATTCATAAAAAATAGCTCAACTTCAATAAATAGTTAGCGAATTCCTTAGTCTAAGCAGAACGATGTAGTGCTGAGCAGTGTGATTTTAGATCCCATTACAGTTAGGGTGTGAATGTGGATGTGAATGAATACAAGATCTACACCCACATCGATCCCACACTGATCCTACACCCATGCCCCTTCTGCTCAGCGCAATGTCGTTCTACTCAGCACTACGAAGTGTATCAAATAGTTGTAGAAATATGACTCTTTTGAGGGGTTAATGAGGTGAATTTGGGGCCGGGCCAAAAACACACTAGACATTTGAATTGGGCCGATAGTCCGGGCCGAAATTTATGTAACCCAAAATTGCAGGTAGACTCTCGGAAATCAGTTGCCACTACTTGCGGAGTGTGTCTACACTCAAGGATTACCGGACTTCCTTAAATTTTAACAGGATCCATCGTTTGTAAGGAAACTATGAGAGAATAAATCAAAAGTCTCACCCAGTGCTTGCTTGATAAAAGGTGGCGCGATGAGCTGATATGGCGACTCTGTTTCTTCTAATTCAATCATATGTAAACCGTTGGCTTCAGTCCATTTTTTCAAAACACGCAGATAAGTGCCAGGCATCAGAATAATTTCAATTTCGTTCTTGAAGTAAGAATGGGATTGGATACAACGACCATTTATACATTTTATCTTAAAAAACGTACGTTCGCCTGTGTTTCCTACAAATTGTTCCGCCACCTTCTGGCTCTCTGTACATGAACTGAACCCCCACCATATTCTATCCTTTTGATATTGATTATCCACATCACCGCGAATAGCACGCCAAAGTGTTTTCTTGACGGGTGGCAGCTTGTATAAAGCCGTTAGGATTAGTTTGAGGTAGGAAAACCATGGTATCAAGTCATTCCGTTTCTCACAACGTNTAGAATGTTTATGTCTTGTTTTTCTAAAGATTTGTTAGTGCTAAAACATTTTCGTAAGCTTATGTATCTATTCTTGTCTTACTTATTTTTCAATAATCTAATTCTTCATAACACTTTTGGATACTCAGAAGAATAAATGAGTATCATCGTAGTATGAGCGATATTGCCGTTCTTATACAACCTAGAAGAAAAAAGATTTCGGTCATTGGTAACGATCGGTTAAAAATTGAGTTCATATTTTAGATTAATTATTATACTTAATTGAATTCTTATTTTGCCAGTGTTTGAACTTGTTAACTGATGAATCATATACCGTTTTTAAAAAAGAAAAAAGATGAAGGTTTGTCTAATGAAATTATTATTCAATTAAGAAATTGATGTGTTGTTCTTTTTCAGAGACAAGTCGAAGAATTCGAGTCAATGATCATCTTGCCAATGCTGCTCAAGAATTTGCCGTAAGTGTGTATCATTAGTAAGAGACAAATTAAATTCAATATTTTCTTATTTTCTTAGGATAATCGAATATCAACGTCAAAATATAATTTAATAACATTTTTACCTAAGAACCTCATTGAACAATTTCGTCGATTAGCTAATGCCTATTTTGTATTTCTTGTGTGTTTGCAAGTAAAAAAGAAAAACAAGCGTTTCTTTTCAAGTCATACATCATATTATTTTCTTCTAGTTTATTCCACAAATTACTTCATTAACACCTGGTACGAGTATTGCACCACTTGCTATTGTTTTATCAATAACTGCAATCAAAGATGCTATTGATGACATTGTTAGACGATCAGGATTTCTTTTGTATTTTCTTATTGATTAATCAATTTTGTATTCATTTAGAGAAGGCATCGAAGTGATAGTGAAATAAATAATCGTGAAACAAAAACAGTAGTTGGACATGAATTAGTAACTAGAAAATGGCAAGATATTAAAGTTGGTGATATCGTACGATTAGAAAATAATGAATTTATTACCGTAAGAAATTATGAAGATCACAGTAAAATAGAAAAAGAAAAAGAAAAATGTATTTATTTTAGGCTGATATTGTTCTTATATCGACTAGTGAACGGCATGGTTTGTGTTATATTGAAACAGCTGAATTAGATGGAGAAACAAATCTTAAAAAACGTGAAGCTTTACAAGAAACATGTGGTCTCGAAGATCATATCGATCAATTATCTAGTTTAGATGGTAGAAATATTAAGGTTAAAGTTTGTATAATTGAGTTTTTTTTCTTTATTTTTCAGTGGAAATTGAATGCGAAGCACCGAATAATAATCTTGGACGTTTTGAAGGAAATTTAACATCGAAAGGGAAAAAATTTCCATTAAGTAATGGTAATATTCTTTTACGTGGAGCAAGACTAAAAAATACACAATGGATTTTTGGCGGTATGAGATAATTCAAAAAAAGATAGTTTGATAGTTTTGATTTTTCTTCTATTGATATTTTAAGTTGTTTGTTATGCTGGTCCAGATACAAAATTAATGAAAAACAGTGGCAAAGTGAAATTTAAACGAACTAAACTTGATCGTTTGCTCAATCGAATCATTCTTAGTGTAAAAATATAGACTTTCTTCTGTTTTTTTTTCAAACTAAAGCATTCTTTGATTTAGATTTTTCTATTCTTACTAATCATGTGTACGATAATGACAATCTGTAGTGGTTTTTGGGAATCTTTTATTGGTTATCATTTTCGTATTTATATACCATGGGAAACATATATATCTACTAATCAGCAGATTGGTGCACTTGAAATAAGTTTATTAAATTTTTTATCATATGTTATTATATTACATACTGTTGTGCCCATATCACTTTATGTCAGTCTAGAAATTATACGTTTGATACAATCGAAATGGATTGATTGGGATAATAAAATGTATTATGAACCAAATAATGTACAAGCACAAGCTCGAACAACAACATTAAATGAAGAATTAGGAC
>CAJNSZ010000332.1:0-14164 GCA_905329745.1 Rotaria sp. Silwood2 | reverse complement strand
ATAGTGAAATAAATAATCGTGAAACAAAAACAGTAGTTGGACATGAATTAGTAACTAGAAAATGGCAAGATATTAAAGTTGGTGATATCGTACGATTAGAAAATAATGAATTTATTACCGTAAGAAATTATGAAGATCACAATAAAATAGAAAAAGAAAAAGAAAAATATATTTATTTTAGGCTGATATTGTTCTTATATCGACTAGTGAACGGCATAGTTTGTGTTATATTGAAACAGCTGAATTAGATGGAGAAACAAATCTTAAAAAACGTGAAGCTTTACAAGAAACATGTGGTCTCGAAGATCATATCGATCAATTATCTAGTTTCGATGGTAGAAATATTAAGGTTAAAGTTTGTATAATTGAGTTTTTTTTCTTTATTTTTCAGTGGAAATTGAATGCGAAGTACCAAATAATAATCTTGGACGTTTTGAAGGAAATTTAACATCGAAAGAAAAAAAATTTTCATTAAATAATGGTAATATTCTTTTACGTGGAGCAAGACTAAAAAATACACAATGGGTTTTTTGGCGGTATGAGATAATTCAAAAAAAAATAGTTTGATAGTTTTGATTTTTCTTCTATTGATATTTTAAGTTGTTTGTTATGCTGGTTCAGATACAAAATTAATGAAAAACAGTGGCAAAGTGAAATTTAAACGAACTAAACTTGATCATTTGCTCAATCGAATCATTCTTAGTGTAAAAATATAGACTTTTTTCTGCTTTTTCTTTAAAACTAAAGCATTTCTTTGATATAGATTTTTCTATTCTTAATAATTATGTGTACGATAATGACAATCTGTAGTGGTTTTTGGGAATCTTTTATTGGTTATCATTTTCGTTTTTATGTACCATGGGAGACATATATATCTACTAATCAACAGATTTGTGCACTTGAAATAAGTTTATTAAATTTTTTATCATATGTTATTATAGTACACACTGTTGTGTCCATATCACTTTATGTCAGTCTAGAAATTATACGTTTGATACAATCGAAATGGATTGATTGGGATAATAAAATGTATTATGAACCAAATAATGTACAAGCACAAGCTCGAACAACAACATTNGGTCAAAATTAAAATTTCATCTAGCTGACAGGTCATTTTCATGAGTTGTTTTGTATGTTTTTCAAATATCATTAGTTTTAAAAGAATTTCGTCTTATACATTATCGAAGAAAAAGACGTGCCCGCTCCTCCTCTTTCGATTGGTGAAAACCGCAGGTAGCTAGGTATTGCGGTTGTCGAGTTATTGAGCTTACACTCACCCCTCTTTTATGCTGGCGCGGACATTAGTTCATGTAATTTACATTGGAGAAGATCAAATACTCACCACAGCGAAATTATTCATCTGTTTTGAGTTAATTATGTATACTTTTTATAGTTTCTTGAAATTAAGATACATATTCTTGCATGATATTAATTACACTTCTACTCATTTCGATGCCGTATAGGAATAATTTAAGAGAAATAGGCTCTGTAATGTTAATTGAGGAATACGGTTTTTTTTCAAAACTTTGATAAAATTTCGAGGTCTTAGTGATTGGAACAAAAAAAAGAGATTTCATGAATTCTCAGAGTACGTGCAAAATTATGCTAACTGAGAGTCTTTTTGATACCATTAAAATTTGTTGTAAGTCATCAATGGACTAATTCAATTTTTGAAGTAAATTCTGATAAGCTTTTTACTAAACGAATTTTTCCTCTTTAGTACAAGTATAGAAAATCAAGAAAAAGTCAGAAATGTCTATGAAGAAATTGAAAAAAAATTGAAATTAATTTGTGCTACAGCTATTGAAAATAAATTACAAGATGGTGTACCTCAATGTATTGAACGTTTAACATGTGCTGGTATTAAAATTTGAGTTTTAACTGGCGATAAACTTGGTAAATTGAATTTCTACTTTATATATATACTTATCTTTTAATTCTCTTTTGTTGCAATATTCTTTAAGAAACTGCTCATAATATTGGTTTATCATGTCGTTTATTAACAAATGATATGGAACTCTATGTTATTCAAGAGGAGAATGAAAACGATGTTGAAAAAAAATTACAAGAAGTTCGAAATGATATGATTAACAAAATTGAACAATTATTTTATGTTTATATTGAAGATAAAAGTAAAAGACTTAATTGGAAAGATTGGGGCATTGATGTTATGAAATTTAATCGATATAGAATATCTGATTATCAAAATAATAATAAAACACAACATCCAAATGTTCATGCCACAACAATCTTTCATACAAATCAATTAAATAGTGAAGAATTTTATGGTTTCGGTTTGTTAATTACAGGTGAAGCGTTGGCATTTGCATTGAGTAACAAATTAAAAATGAAATTTCTTGAAATTGGTACAATGTGTAAAGCTGTTGTTTGTTGTCGTGCAACCCCACTACAAAAAGCTCAAGTTGTTGATCTCGTTATGAAAAATGAAAGAAAAATTACTTTAGCAATTGGTGATGGTGCTAATGATGTATCAATGATACAAAGTAAAAACCATAGAAATATCTCGTTTTATATTGAAGAAGATAAAGATATATATATATATATGATATAATTTTCAGAGGCACATATTGATGTTGGTATTAGCGGGCAAGAAGGTCGACAAGCTGTACTAGCAAGTGATTATAGCTTGGGACAATTTCGCTTCCTTGAAATATTATTACTTGTTCATGGTCGTTGGTCATATTTACGGATTTGAAAATTTTTGCGCTATTTTTTCTATAAAAATTTTGCATTTACATTGTGCCATTTTTGGCTTGGTTTTTTTCAGGCTTTTCAGCACAAGTAAGTTGACAAGAAAAAAAAATCGCCAATAAACAAATATCTGATTTTCTTTTTATTAGACATTATATAATCCATTCTTCATAGCAACATACAATGTTTTCTTCACTTCATTACCTGTTCTAGTATTAGGTGTTTTTGATCAAGTAAGTTAAGCATTAATTTCGTCAGATTTTTTAATATCAAAAATCATTTATCAAGAATATCCAAGTAGAACATCGTATGTTTGATCTTTTGTTGTTTAAATATACAGTTTTCTGTCCACTCGAATGCTTTTATCTTTTGAATGTGTAATAAATGCATCATAGTCATAAAATAGAAAATTACATAATCTTAAAATGTCGATTCTATAAGTAGCGTTTTTCCTAACAAAATGTTAGATCTTTTGATCCCTACTTGTCAAAAAGATCTGTTTGAGTATTAAAACGCTGTGAATTTTCAGGATGGAACACTGTGGTCTTTTATTTAGGTATAAAAGAAAGCAAAGCGGAGAGTCAATGAATAGAATACAGTAAAAATATAAAAGAAAAAACTCAAGAGGGATGACTTGAGAAGGGTGTGGGCGTGGATGAATTGAAGACAAACACTCAAACCCACACCCACATCGTATATATGACCGCTTTGAACAAAATTTGTTTGATGAACGTGAAAACTCAGAAATGAAAAATAATGCATTAATTATCTCGTTGTTCATTTTATTCTTCGGTTATCGAATTCACTTAAACATATTTTAGTATATTTGTGTACTTGAATTAATAAAAGCAGTACTCAAATGACAACCATTCCGAAATTTCTTGATAAGTATATTCATTCAAAAACACGTATAGAGAAGAAATTGTTTCAAAGCAAACCATTCTAATCTATTTATCTTGAATTTATTATAGATTTACTTGAGCTGGTACAAGAATTTATATTTGATAAAATTTCATATTATACTATTACAAATAATCTATGCAAAACTTATTTCGTATTAATCAGTCAATACATATTTTCGATTAATATATTAATAGGAATTTATATGATAATAATATCGCTGCCTGTTGTAAAAATCTTATTTGTTGGATCAGTATGTTTAAACGTTATTTAGAGTGTTTATCATCACTGAATACTAAAAACAATTGTGTTTTATCTCTTCAGGATTACGTGAAACAAATTAACATATGAACAGGAAATATGACTAAAAATGATCTTCAAGAAATTGAAAATGACAAGAGTATTTGCTTGAAACATACATATTTTATTTTGAACAGATTACCAAGGCAATACAATAAATCGATGACATATGGAAATCATCTATGTCGAATAAACACAGAGAAACAGAAGTTAAATAAATGTAGTAAACAAAAATCAAGTGTCGCATCACGATCGACAAATTACCAATACAGCAGTAATGAATGCGAAACAAGTAATTTTTATTTTGAAAATGAAAGTTACCTTTATTTTTTCTTCTAACGCATCACGAATAATTTTATTTATTTATTAAGGGTAAGATTAATAAAGAAATATTGCTTATTACGCTCTCTGTATTCTATTATTTAACATTCATTCATTTATAATAATTTTTCAGTACAATATTATTATTGAAGATGATCTAGTATTTCATAGGTTACAGAAATGTTCAGCAGACAATTTATATTTCCTAATTATAAATCGTATTGATCAGGGTCTACAGTTTTGTGAATCAGTTTAAAATATAAAGAACTATTCATTGAATTCTATTATAGTGAAGTAAAATTACGTTATGTATGATTTAATAGTGTCACACAACAATGAACTGTTACAGTAGTTGAAAACGTCATTCATCGCAGAGTCACACTAAATTAATTAGATCGTTTGAGATCTCAACAATAAAGCACAATCTAAAATTTTATGTTTAAAAAAATCAATTATAAAAACTAAAGCTGACTATTAAAGTAATATCTGGATTATAATTTTCAATCAAAATCAAACAGTTATTATTATTTATGAGTGTGACTATGACGAGATTCACATCTGTGCCATTAATTCCTTATTCATATTGTGTAATTCCAACAAAACTAATAGCCAATAAATTGTTATTGTATTAAGAAAGAGCTTCATGTACATAAATAGACTAAGTTATTCAACATAGCCAGCCTTCCTCTTTATTTTGTTTCTTACAGAACGAGAAAGAAAACTACCTCATGTACTCAGTGTTACTACATGTATACCCTATATGTGATATAGTAAAGATTATGGCCGAGAACAGAACGTTTTGTTTCTTTTCCTTTCGATGCACGCAAAAACATGTATAAGATTGCCTTTTCCTTCTTTTAACTGGAAAAAAGTCAACAATGCTTGAAGAATCTTCTAACTTTTGCAAGGAACTTTAAAAAATAGAGACAAAATGTTGATATTTTCTTAGAAAAATATTCGATAGATGAAAAATAAGTAAGACTTCTAGAAGATCTGTGGATATCACAAAAAAAAAGATTACAGGAATATTATTGAATGCTTATTGATATGATCAGAAAGGTTTGATCTAAGCATTTTGTAATGTATAAAAAAATGTTAATCTGCTGCTACACTCTAGAAAAAAAAGGTTTTTTACCGAACCCCCAAATACGGGCCCGTAGATTTGAAAATGCTTGCAAATGCATTCAAATGCTTAAAAAACGATTTTTCAGTTCTACGAAACCTTTTTCCTGCGAAACCCTTTTTAAGTTCCGCATAGCAAAAATAGGTTTTGTAAAAAAAATACGAAACCTTTAAAGTTTCATATTAAATTTTACTGGTTTAGTACGAAACCATTAGTGTTTAGTAAAAAGCCGTTAGAATTTAATACGAATCCTTAAAGGTTTCGTAGAACTGAAAAATCGTTTTTTGAGCATTTGAATGCATTTTCAAGCTTTTTCAAATCTACGAAACCTTTTTCGGGGGTTCGGTAAAAAATCTTTGTTTTTAGAGTGTACTCAATATCAATTTCGCAACAGTATTCTGACACAACAAACAGACATAGGCTTTCATCAAGGAACTAGTTATAATATACGAATATGCGCTGTATATACTAATTATAATCGTTATTTATGATAACAGGAAGAGGCAAAAAGCAGAATTTCTCTTACGAGTCCAAGGTTCTTGTCTTAGATATGGTCGCAGAAAAAAATACAAGTCAAAAGCGGATGACAGTACCCAAACATGTTGCTTGTTTACATGGATAGAGCTCGTACTTTGTACGAAGACAATATAAGAAAATTTCTCATTGTTCTACCAGTGGACTATGATATCACTGAAAATTCGATTTTCTCGATTTTGAAAGATAAAGTAAAGGCTATAACATATCGTCTTCTACGATCACGTAAGTTGTGAAAGTCTCTCTTAACGAGTTCGACTAGTAGTTTTACTTGTAGATCGTTACTTTTAAGCAAGGTCGTCATTGAAATTTTCCAGTTTCACATCAAAAATCATGTATTACAGATTTTTAGTTAATTCTTCACTGTTAAAAATCTGGTTAGTAAAAGTTTCAATGTTTTCGAAAAAGTCTTAATTATTGAATGATTTCATAATTTGGAGAAATGTTTGTTTTTTCATAGATTAGAATTTCAATCTGATTTTCTGAAAAAAAATACTTCTGAACGAATCAAGTAATTCATAATAGTTGTTAAAGATGTTTAAACATTGTTTCGTATTTGGTAGAAAATTCACCTAGATTCTTCAAAAAAGAAAACATCTATATTAGTTTTTAGAAAATCAATTACTCCATATAATGAAAACAGAGAAAAACCGGTATTTTTAGCGGTCCGGTGACCGGGTCCTTTACAACATAAAAGCCGGTTGGTTTCTTCGGTTAACCACAAAAAGACGCGTTTTTTTTGACATGAAGCAAAATAGCGATTGTGAAATTGTTTCTTTGTCACATATATAAGTTACCCGATGATGTTGAGAATTTTTTTTTTCTTTGATATGTACAACTACGATACGATGCAATGAAAAACCAATTGGTGTTAATACTAAGCCGAAGAGAGTGTTACAGCCTTTGTAGATTTTGTCAAATAGATATTCTTTTTATATGACGAAAAGAAAAATCTCTTTTATTTTAAGAAAAACGCAACTATATACAGGGTTGTGCATAACCTTTTGCTAGGGGGGTAGCGTCATTATTTCAAGTTGAATACCTAATGAATTTTATACCAAATTAAAGAGCGTCGAAAACTGGATTTATTAGTACTAAATAGTAAGAGTTATCAAAATATGTTAATGTGGAACTTACGAAATTTTCGGAATTTTATGCTTTTTTTACCATAGAAAATTAAGGCGCCAGNCCACACCCACACACCCATCCACACCCGAACCCACACCCATCCACACCCACACCCATCCACACCCACACCCACACCCACACCCCATCCCACACCCACACCCGCACCCACATCCCACACCCTAATCATGAAAATCACCTTTATATTGACTGATTCACTTGAAATTTCATTTTCAATATATTCATAGATTCAGGAATGTTTCCTAAAAGTTTCAGTATTATAGCTTGTACTAAACTCGAAATACGACGATATAATATTCTTGTAACCGCATATCTCGCCAAACGTTTATATCTCAATGAATTCAGTTGTTCTTTCTACCCAGCATTGTACACATTAGGAGCTATATGTATCACCAGAAAAATCTCCTATGAATCATCTACATATGGAATAATATCATTTTTTTCTGCATCCGATAAATGGAACAGATAACAACATGAGATAATAGGAAAATATTTTCAGTTACGATTTTTCATCATCTTGATTGAATATGAGAGATTTAGTTTTAGAATCAACATTTGTGAGTATCACAAACGTTATTAATATCAATTCAACTTCTCTGAATCACTATAAGAGTGAATCCTGAAAGATCTATCAATACTCTATATGTATATATCAGAAAATTTCTTCTATTAACCGGATGGTTGCGTATTTTTTTGAATATTAGTGAAATTAGATATATACGAAGGACAATATTTACAAACAGAAAGCGTAAGATTTGATATAGAAAAAAATGATATTATGCCATATCTAAATAATTTATAGGAGATTTTTCTGGTGATACATATAGCTCCTAATGTATATAATGCTAGGTAGAAAGAACAACTGGATTCATTAAGATGTAAACGTTTGGCGAGATATGTGGTTACGAGAATATTATATCGTCGTATTTTCGAGTTTAGTACAAGCTATAATACTGAAACTTTCAGAAAAAAAATTCTGAATCCATGAATATGTTGAGAAAAATTTTTCAAGTGAATTGGTTAATATAAAAGTGATTTTCATTATTGCGAAATGAAAATCATCATAATTGTGATTCGGTCGATACCCGTTAACAGGCTGATATCTCAGCAACCCGAAGGACTTTTCTAATGCAAATTTTACCGAAGAAAGCTGAAGACTCAAGCGTTTGAATGCTTGGTTTTTCGATCTCCAAAATGGTTGTATGACTAAGATACAATCAATGTAAGATAACGATAGTGTTTGGTGTATAACTCGATTCTAATACGTTGAATTGATGTCGGGTTGGTGTCTATGATCAACATTTGTTAGTTCTCACATGCGGCCAAAATCTCAAACTGAAAGCTTGAAATATTGATAAAGTTCAGGGGGGTGAGGGACTTATAGCCAGGACTGCAGAAGCACACAGAGCAATGGCTAGAAACTATGACATATATAAATTATTTCTCAAAACCTTTTCTATATAACATTTTCATAGAACGTCCTTCAAAGAATAATAACCTGCTAGTTGAAACAAGTTCTACTCTTTGCACTGAACAACGAACAAAAACGCAGTGAGCCGCTTTTGATTAATAAAAAGATTGGGTATCCACTAAAAATTTGTTGCGGTCTTTTCTGATGAGAAAATATTTCTCACATAAAAACGAATATACCTATATTTTTAACATTGTATGCAGCTCAGTTTTCTAGGTCACTCGTAGAACTATCAAAAGCGTTATAAGCATATCTTCAATAAATTGTTGTAAGAGAATACTCTAAAAGAAGACTAGAAACTGATAATCATTTTGTTTTCTTTCTTTTTTAATTGGTTCAGTTCGGTTCGATTCCAAAAAAACACGAACCGATCCCATCACTGTACTCAAATACAACGATTATGCGGAGAGTGTGGATGTGAAGTGCGAGTATAAGTGTTCACTTAATCTACATTCCCCCACACCCTGAACATTATCAATATTTCAAACTTTCAGTTAGAGATTTTGGCTGCATGTAAGAACTGACAAATGCTGATCATAGACACCAACCTGACATCAATTCAACGTATTAGAATCGAGTTATACACCAAACACTATCGTTATCTTGCATTGATTGTATCTTAGTCATACAACCATTTTGGAGATTGAAAAACCAAACATTCAAACGCTTGAGTCTTCAGCTTTCTTCGGTAAAATTTGCATTAGAAAAGTCATTCGGGTTGCTGAGATATCAGCCTGTTAACGGGTATCGACCGAATCACAATTATGATGATTTTCATTTCTTAATAATGAAAATCAACTTTACATTAACCAATTCACTTGAAAATTTTTTCTCAACATCTTCGCGGATTCAGAAATTTTTTCTGAAAGTTTCAGTATTATAGTTTGTACTAAACTCGAAATACGACGATATAATATTCTCGTAACCGCATATCTCGCCAAACGTTTACATCTTAATGAATCCAGTTGTTCTTTCTACCTAGCATTATACACATTAGGAGCTATATGTATCACCAGAAAAATCTCCTATAAATTATTTAGATATGGAATAATATGATTTTTTTCTATATCAAATCTTATGCTTGCTGTTTGTAAATATTGTCCTTCGTATATATCTAATTTCACTAATATTCAAAAAAATACGGAACCATCCGGTTAATAGAAGAAATTTTCTGATATATACATATAGAGTATTGATAGATCGTTCAGTATTCACTCTTATAGTGATTCAGAGAAGTTGAATTGATATTAATAACGTTTGTGATACTCACAAATGTTGATTCTAAAACTAAATCTCTCACATTCAATCAAGATGATGAAAAATTGTAACTGAAAATATTTTCCTATTATCTCATGTTGTTATCTGTTCCATTTATCGGATGCAGAAAAAAATGATATTATTTCATATGTAGATGATTCATAGGAGATTTTTCTGGTGATACATATAGCTCCTGATGTGTACAATGCTGGGTAGAAAGAACAACTGAATTCATTGAGATATAAACGTTTGGTGAGATATGCGGTTACGAGAATATTATATCATCGTATTTCGAGTTTAGCACAGGCTATAATACTGAAACATTTAGAAAACATTCCTGAATCCATGAATATATTGAAAATGAAATTTCAAGTGAATCAGTCAATGTAAAGGTGATTTTCATTATCAGGATGTGGGTGTGGGTGTGGGTATGTGTAGGTGAGAGTATTCTATTCTGTCTTTTACCCACTCCTCAAGCCCACATCTACACCCACACCCACGCCCACACCCACACCCACACCCACACCCACACCCATACCCACACCCTCAAATGAAAGCTAGCCCGATCAGTCATCAAACTCATAGATAAAAAAGCTGATTTTCATACACAGTCAAATTGGATGTGCATGTGACATTCATTGACTATTTCAATCGACTTGGGCATAGGACCGGCAAGTGCTATAGGCTTAATTCTGTTATAAAACACTTTCATACACTTTGTCTCAGAGTTTGGCATAAAATAAATCAAGTCTTTTGAGGGAGCCGATTTCATCAGTTAACGACCCCCGTGCTTGTGGAAAATTTTTCNCATCTTTTATAGAATATTTTTTCTCTTTTTTTTCCAAAAAGGTGTGATAGTGCTAAAAGTCGGCATTGACTAACTTTCCATAGAAAGGGTATTAGAACCTGAAATTTTAGGGTTAGTAGTTTTAGCCATTGAAGTTTCAAATGAGCAAAAAAAATCGAAAAAAAAAATTTTATCGAGTGCCTTGTATATTGAAACGATGCTCAATCAGCTCATGGAAGCTCTCTTAAAGTTCGACCATTATTAAACATTATTAAAAATAATTTTAGAAAAATTCAAAAAGAAGAACATTTGTGTGTTGATGAACAAATTATACCTTTTAAAGGTAAAAGTATTATGAAACAACATATGCCACAGAAACCTAATCGGTGGGGTTCTAAAATGTTTTTATTAGCTGATAGCATTAGTGGAATTTGTTATGATTTTATTTTTTATACTGGGAAAACAAATGAACGTCAAAATGGATTTTGTACAGATATCGTGCTTAAACTCTCTGAAACAATACCAAAAATGATGAATTACAAATTATACTTTGATAACTATTTTACTACTATTCAACTTGAAGTTCAATTGAAGAAATTAGGTATTTTTTCTATTGGAACAATTCGATCCAACAGACTAACAGATATAAATATGAAAGATATTAAAAGTTTAAAACAAGAAGGTCGAGGATCCATCGATTATCGTATAACTCAAGTTGATGGCGTCGAATTATGTACAACACGTTGGTGTGACAATAATATTGTTACATGTTTATCAACTTTGTCTGGTTGTGAATCAATTGATATGGTGAAACGATGGTCTTCCTCACAGAAACAACATATTCAAGTAAAACGACCAAATGTTATTAAATTGTACAACGCCCATATGGGGGGTGTCGATCTACTCGACATGCTGGTCTCATTCTATCGAATTAATAATCGTTCAAAGAAATACTATATGAAAATCATTTTCCATCTAATTGATCTATCAGTTGTCAATGGCTGGTTATTGTATCGTCGTGATTGTTCTCAATTTAGGTTACCAAAAAATGAAATTCTTTCTCTATTACATTTTCGGGTGGAAATTGCTGAAGCTTTAATGAAATCCGTTGTACCTAAACGTTCAATTCAACGAGGTCGACCATCTTTACGTCTTCGATCAAAAGAAAATACTCCATCACCTCATCCTCGAGTTGCACCTATTCGAACTCCACCAGCTAGTATTCGACTCGATGGATTCAATCACTGGCCAACGTCAGCAACTAAAGGACGTTGTCGTCATCATAGATGCAACATTGTGTTCCATTCATTGAAAGATAAAAGTCTTTTTTGGTATTTTGACCCACTTCCGCCGGCTGTTGCCTTTTGGCAACATCGTGGTATTTAGTTATAAATCAATTCTTTGATCCTCAAATTTAAATATGATCATCCTCATGGTGAAACAAGAAAAAATATGTATCATAAGAATTTTTTTCTTAACGGCTTCTAGGAGCCGGCCGTAAAGGGTTAAGAAGAGTTTCGTTAAATTTCATACTATTCTGAATGCTTTTATAATTGAAATATAGCATCGTTACGGAATCACCAAAAATGGTGGACCTTGAGCTTGAGTGTTATGTAAAGAAATAAAATTTTTAGCTCAACTGTAGATGGTATCAAAAACCTTTCTATAAGAAAGTTATAGCTAAGATGACGAGCTATATATAGAAAAAAAGTAATTCAAAATATATCATAACTACGTAGTTCTTATAAAAAAGAAAAAAACGTTGTGACGGAATCACACTTTGAAAATTTTGATGATTCAATTAAAATTTATTTATTCAAAAGTTAGAGATAATCAATAAAGATACGCACGCAAGTATCATGTACAATACAATAATCAATAAAACTACTTTAAACAATACTNACTTGACTGTGAATAATTATGATATTGTGATGGCGTCATGACACGTAAAAGCAAACTGTCAACTGAGATCAGACCGATAAAACACGTAGGAACGTATTTTTTTTTATTTCAATGTCTCCATCATAAAATTGATATTTTTATTTACTTCTCTGATAGGAAACTACTATCTTGAGTATATTGCAGGGCTCGAAACGAGCCGCCCGGCCCGGCCCGATGAAATATTTTTGTCAGACTGGGCGTGCGGAGTTGCCAAGACCAGTGGGCCGAGGGGGCCATCCTTTTTGTCGGGCCAGGCCTGTTCGACACTTTTGTTGTTTTTTTTTCAACTTTTTAGTTAACTCTATGCTTATTTTAAGAACTAAAAACTATCGTGAATGCTTTATGATAGAAAAAGTATCTAAGCTTCAATCAAATGTATTGAAAAATAAATAAATGCCATTTTTGATGATGAAACGAACACTCATTTCTGTATATTTGCAAGCTCATTGATTAATGAGGTGATTGGCATCAATTAAAATCGATGATTCTGATTTAAAGTGATAGTCATAGCATTTCCTTCGTTAAAATGTTGCTTTTAGTTGATGAATCTAAAATACGTAAAAACTAATGTTCGTTTCATCACCCCCAATGCTGTGCCTCTCGTGTTGTTTTATATAAAACTCGCGACTCTTTTATTTTTGAAGTGTCTGGGAGGTATGACTAATATTATCAACTCGAATAATGTCTGAAACTAGTCGTATCGCTCTTTTGCTTACAAGATTCAATGTTGCTTAAACGGCATTAAGTAACGAGCGAAAACGATTGACAGAAAAATGTGCAGAAAATAAGCCGCCATCGAGAGTACGAGCTTTAGATAACACTTTATCTAATCCTTTAACTGTGACTAAGCAGTGAATACATAGAAAGTTTACTATTCTCTGGAAAAAAAGGTAATTCTATGGATTTTCTCCCATCTTCGATGGGAAATTGTTTGCACAATTTTGATGATGTTGTGAGTTAGAACACAGTAGATCATAGTCTATGGCCGAGTCGAAAAAGTTCTAAACGCCTAAGTTGGGAGGCTTATCTTCAAATTTTAGATATGAATAAATTTTTTCTTGTTCACAAATTACTTCTTACCACTAGCTAATTCATTGTATAGTCGAAATACAAAAAAATACTTTCAATGGAAAATGCGGCGACTCTTCCACGGGTTAATTCAATTAACAAATTGTACCATAGGATATCGTGCTATGTAGAATGAGAATTATGGAGCTCTAAAACTTTGAATATTTTTGTTTGTTCCACTGAACAAGCAATTCAACTTATTACCTAATGATTCTATTCTTGGTTCGAGAATCTAGGCTAATCAAACTCAAAATAACGCCAGGTATTAGCTTCCAAGTACATTGGGACTTACCGTAGTGATCAATACATTTTGTTGAGAAAACAAATCTATGTAAAAAGAATTTTGTTCGGGTCCGGGCCGGGCGGGCCGAGCCCAAACTTGAGTTAGGCCGTGCCATAAAAATGTGACCGTTTCGAGCCCTGGTATGTTGTAAAACTATTTTACGACTCATGGCAAAAAAAAAAGAAGAGCTATGCAATCACATAATTGGTTGAAAGTATTGACTAATACAGGCTATGTGAAATTAATTACACAATCGAAGGGAAGAAACAACAAGTCTACCAATGATACAAAGAAACATTAACTACGTTCTTAATCATCTCG
>CAJNSZ010000331.1:62398-113181 GCA_905329745.1 Rotaria sp. Silwood2 | reverse complement strand
TCCCACCGCATATGTATGTAATATCCAAACATTTTATTAGAAAGTCGTGGCCTTCTAATATGACTTTTGCAGATATGTCTCAGGGTGGCCTTCTAATGGGGGTGGCCTTCTAATATGGGGTGGCCTTCTATTCTGGGGGGGAGTTTACGAACATTCATAATCAGAAACTTTCAAAAGCTTTTATTTCGATTAATTTTCGATTATTCCTACTAATAAAACACAACTCAAAAGTCTCAAACTAAGGCTCTTGGATGCCCTCATGTGCACTCTATCTACTATTGAAACATGAGGAAGAATAATTTAGCAAAACATATTAATAGTAAATCCATTCTCAAGATATCTTGTCTGTGCTTGACATAATCGAACTTTCTATTTGAGTCTAGTCAATAAGAAATGACAATGGATCAGAAGTAAGATCGATCTCTACGGTATTATACAATAGAAGTTTGAGTAAAAAGAATCTCGTTTTAAAAATAACTTTTGGCTGAGTTGAATGAGGTTTCTGGTTCGTAAAAACCTTTAAATAAAACAACGTTCTTTTTCCAAATTGTTGGAAAAAAATGAAGACTCATTTTATGGTACCATATATTCCTCTAAAAGTTTTTGTAACTTGACAAGATCTTTAGTTTAATTTATCGAAATTTACCCATATTGCTCGATATAAAAACTCATTAGAACAATGTTACAGTATCTTGTTCTTGAAATATGTTGATGTTGCATGTTCGTAGTATCACTTGAATAAATTATTGGCTTTTACCAGTGTAACGCCTATTCAGATATGGTTTTCTGGAGAATTGAAGCTTGAATCTTTTGAAAAACATTCAATTTGAAATTATGAAAACTAAAAGAAGGATTGGCAATATACTGACAGTACCATTTATTCTCGATCATCGATTATTTGTATCTTGTCTATTACAAAATACGAAGCACTTTCTTATGACTCTATACAATACTTAGATTAATATCGATAATTATATTTGAAAGTTTTATTGAATTGACAAATATATTCATCAAAGTTGAACGGAAATTAACTAAAGATGTTATTTTTAGTGTAATCATTCAAATAACAAGAACATGGATAGGTAGACAACATTTCAATTCTATGTAGTAAAAATACTATATTTATGTGAAAATAGAATTATATATCAAAAACAATACTTCATCTTTGTTTCTTGCTAATATATAATAGATACAATATTGATGTTGCTTATGTAAATTACTCAATCTGGAGAAGCTTTTAAGAATGAGTACAAATACATAAAGTAATAATATGAAATGAAAAAAACTTGAAGCAGAATATCATCAAGTATCTATGAGAATGAAAATATAGCAAAAAGAAAAAAGAAGAAGAATTTTTCATTTTCTTTTCAAAAACAATTAAACATCTTCTTAATAAACAAAATCTTAAGTAGAGAAAATGTTTTTAACAAAATATAGAAGAAAAGTAAAGCAAAAAAGGTTTAAAATGAGCAAATATTTTTAATATGTCATAAAAACAATCAAGCCTTTTAATACTTTTATTTCTTAGTCTCAAAAACTTATCTGACGACAAGTTAAAATAAAATTTCAGTTCCACATCGACGAATATCATTTATAGGATCTCGATAATAAATGTCTCATGCTCATCCACTTACATAGATCTTTTTAGCTACATAAACGTAAACTGTGTAGATATTTCCGATGTACTTAAAGTCTGTTTTAGAACAAATACTCGGCTTTTGTACTATTACTATTAATAACTCTCATATAGACTTTTGAAGTTAGCAGTGGACAACAGTACCAATCGATCCGGAAAATTGTTCCACTTCAAGGAGAAATGCTTTACCCTATAAAAAGTCAGGCATAACAAGAAGAAATGGAAAAAGCACTATATATATATATATGCATTGATGACTCCTTGTTGTTCTATATATATTTCATTTCTCCTTGTCTATTATGCACTTCTGCTAAAAAGGATGGAAACGGTTCATTCATTTCTCCTAGAACTTCATGTTGAAATAAAAAATAATCTTATACATTTCTTCTTATGAGGGTAGAAATGGATTATCGATTTCTGTTGAAAAATTTTGTATTTCTTCTGTAAAATATCCATTTCTACTAGGATTTCTCCTTATAGTGAAAAACTAATTGTATTCATTTCGCCCTATAATGTAAGAATAATCTGATCGATTTCTCCTTATAACTTGTACATTTTTCCTTGTGAACATAGATATGGTTGATGCATTTCTAATCGAAAACATTTAGTAGTGGAATGTATTTCGCTATGAAAAGCGTTTCTGCTTGACTTTATGTGGGATAAAGGATTTCTGCTATAAGTGGAACAATTTCTCGATTTTGGGGAATATCGTCCAGCACTCTTTGAAGTATCACTTTGTATGATTTTAGCAGACATTGACGAGATGGAATTCTTCGTACAGGTTGTTCTGATACCTCATGTATTGTTATTAATAAAGTTTTCTGCTTCAACATAACATATCTAAATTTCTTCTTTTTTTTATCTTATATTTAAGTTTTTTTTGTTTTTTTTACCTCAAAGCTGTTAACAGTTAACCTCGATTTTTCTTCATCGTCAGTTACAGATAATCCATACTTCAAATATGATGACCATTGTACGTTGAAGAAACAAAGACGGCATGAGTTGAAATATGTGAAATAATATCTTTAGCTTTTTGGTAATATTTTATCTCTGTTCTTTTTGACATTCTCTAGTGAGGCTTTGAGACTTGTACGATGTTTAATGAACGTTTTCACTATCATTTTTTTTTTCTCCAATTGTTCTCTATTAACATTGTCGACCGTTGAGAAAATACATATTGATGAAGATAACTTCTTTACTTCTCTCATCGATTGTCTGTTTAATCACAGATGTACAAAAAATTTTTAGTAAAATAACAATAAAAAAACAAAAGAATTTCGAAATCATGCTCTTATTTGTGTCCTTTTTACTTAATAATTGAAGAAGAAAAGGACATCACATCTCAACACAATAAACATTGCTTCTGAAATTTGTGTAGAAAATGAACGTCAGTCATTCTATTGCTTGTCTTTATTGCATAAAAAATTGTGATGTTGATAAACTAACTAATTCCATATAATTAATTACAAAATATTAGTTCTTCGGACACAAATGATTGATTTTGTAGTAAATAGAACTAGAAAATATATTGATGATGGAAAGAATTTTATAATGATGAGCTTTATCATATGAAATGCTTAGTGTCAGAGGTTTCTATCATGAAAAAATGCAAGAAAACAAGGAAATTAATATTCTCGAAGATTCCATTCGCACTTCTCGTTTGTTATTCATCTACTTATCCATTGCATATATTCCTTTGATGTTAATTGCACTTGAAAATGGAAAGATTGTATCGAAAATGAAGAGATATATCAAAAACAAACGTTGTGTTTCTAGTGGTAAATGAATTTATTAACGAAATGTGAGAATGATGAGTCATGTCTGGTGTTGTTTAAGAGATATTATCAAAAACAACTAAACAAAAAAAAATGCTGAAAGAATTATCTTCTCGCAATTACATAACTATACTTCCTCAGAATAAGAGATTTGCATGACCATTTCGTCGTGACCAACAAAAATAAAAATTCTTCGATAATAGTTCCCACGGTGGATGTGAAAAGATAATTCTGTTTGATTTTTTCTACTCAGAATTTTAAACTCTTCAAAATGACGCAAAAAAGTCGAGAATATAATGATTCATGATGAAGAAAACTGCGGCATATTTGTCGTGACCAGTTTTGGTCACCACCGATCACGAAGCTTTCTGGTCACGAATGAATGTATCGCAGTTTTCTCCATCGTAGATCATTATATCCTCGACTTTTTTGTGTCATTTTGAAGAGCTTAAATTTCTGAGTAGAACAAATCAAACAGAATTATTTCTTCACATGCACCGTGGAAACTATTGTCAAAGAATTTTTATTTTTGTTGGTCACCACGAAATGGTTACGCAGATCTCTACTCAGAACCATTATTTGTAAAAAAAAAACAAAAGAAAACAAAAAAAAAAGAAAACAAAAAAAGCTCTGGTTTTCTACCATTTTTTTTGCACTTCTCGGATGTTATTTCTTGGCAACCAGCAGCGTGAGAATAAATAGACACCCAATGCCATAGGATACGTAGCGCAATTTTTTATCTGTTCTGTCAAAAAAAGCAACCAGCAAATTGTTCTTCTATAATAACGAAAAAAGACGGAAGAAAATCAGTAAATATTCTAGTTTTACTACTTTCTTTTTATGTCTTTCTTATAACGCATTATTTTCTAGACTGAAATGAGTTTTCCATAGAAAATAGCAATCTGATGAGTACGTGACGTTCTTTTCGTTGAGTAAACCATCAAGAAATTTTGTTTTGAGCGCTTCGATTTTGCTCTTTTAAGTATATCATCATACATAAGAGAAAAACATGATGACTTCGAAGTCATGTAGAATTTTGACAATCAAAAATGAATGCCCATCTTTATTTTTTCTTGTTGTTTTTTCTAATAATGTTTTAATGGATATACAGTTGAGAATCATAACGTTGTAAATTTCTATTGAGTGCACAGCAGCAGACAAAATGAACTTATACGATTGATTTTATTCTTTTCTGTCAAAACTATATTAGTACTATTTGTGTCATATTGTCTACATCATATTTTATATTTAATGTTGCTATAGGTAATACGAGTATAGAAGAGTGATGAAACCCATATGTTCGACTGCGATCAATCTGCGACGCAGTTACGCGTAACTACGAATTTTTTACCATAACTGCGCGCAACTGTGATATTTTTTTCGCTGTTACGCGTAACTGCGTCGCAGTCGAACACGTGGATTTTTTACTGCGATCAATGCGTCGCAGTTGCGCACAGTTACGATCAAAATTTCGCAGTTACGCGCAACTGCGACGCAATTGTTAAAAAAGTGGCGACATGGGAATATTGTACAATAAATTTCAAATCTATTTTGCATTTCAAAAAAGATTTTTTACTGTATTTATTTCATTTTCAAGAAATTCAATTAATGCAACTATTTTTCTTGTTTTAGATTCATTTACATGTAAACAAATGATAGCTACTTCTGTTAACCCAAACTCAATTGTTATACCATTGATTTCGAGTAAGCATTGGTGTTTTTCTATTTGATATAAATTTGTTACATTGATATCTATTGGTTCAATGTTTTAGCTGGATGTTTAAAATCAGAATTTAATTCGACCTATCCAGCTCATCTTAATGGAATAATAAGACCAGATGAATTTCAGCAATCAATTGAAAATATTAATAAACAAATCTCTTCAAGGAAACCTATGATTATAATTGGTCTCATTGCCATTTTATGTTTAGTTAGTGGAATGATATTATTTATTATCGGAGGAATAACACGTGTGGCGTCTTATTCAACTGGATTTCCTATAACAGTCGGCATTGGGTTTGGCTTGTTCGGCTTTGGAATGTTGATTTTATCAATTGGATGTTGTATTATACAGTCAAAAATGACAGCTCGAATGCACCAAGCAGTTGCTAATGAATCGATGAAGTATTCAACGAGATCACCACCATGTAGTTGGCGATTGCATGCTTACAGCACTTGGAATGGAAGATACGGACATTATGGAAGAAGAAGACTCGCTTACCGTGTAAGTATTTGCTTCTTTTAAAAAAATCATTGATCCGCTCTTGTCAATATCTGAAGCGAACACATGAAAAAAGTTGTACTTTGCTTTTCATCGTAATATTTCGAGTACATTATACATGAAAAAACTCTTAAAAATAATATTTCGTGCATTTATGTTACTTTATGTAGCATTTTATTTTCAGTTACTGATTGAAATTGGAAATCCTGTTGCACCTGGAGGTGGACATTCATTGTATCAATTCAACCAAGTTGCTCCTCAATCAGCATTATTTTTCCCACAAGACAATAATGTGCCTCCTCCTCCATATTATCATCAATCGGTTGCAGAATTTTGTTCTCATTGTGGAAAACCACGGCCAAATATCATGGCGAAATTTTGTTCGTCATGTGGCCAGCCGTTCAATACATATTAACTTTTGTCTTAACTTCTGAAAATCATAGACTCAATTAATATTCTATTAATTGGAACAACTTATATCAAACATAACTTTTATCTTTCAAAACTTTGTCACATTTCTATTTCCTAAAGACTTTTTTTCTAAAAAATAAAATCTTGAATATATGACCACATCAAGCATATTAAAATGAAGTAAAAATATAGATAGGCGAATAAAAGTATTATACATTGCAAGAGAGAAACTTCAATTTAAACGTTTTGACGAAATTATTAGGACATACCAAAAGTATTGAGATTGATATTGCAGCACTAAATCTTCTCTATATTATTTCAATATATCAACATTCTTCATCTGATTTTGTTATTAAAAAAGATTTCAATGTAATTGATAAACCTATACCTTACGGAAATAATGAAAATTTTCATTCCTATATTAAAGTATATACTACAATTCATACTTTACATAAAAAGCAACGATGTTGAATTAATGTTTACTTTTTGATACGCTCAGAAAATTGTTACCATTATTTCTTGAAAGTATAAAAGAGATCGAAGGTAAGCCATTGCCCGATAAAACCTCTAATCAAAATAACATTCAACAATGCTAAACAAGATCTTTACTTTAGTGATAATGATTCTTATTTACTTTTGATACAAGACAAGTTTCAACCGGTCTGTATTGTATCACCATTGAGAGAACAATTTATAACTATACACAGTTTAAAAGATGACGACTCATTAGATACCCAATTAGACGAACTGATTTTCAATCACTTAAGTATGTTTGAATCTGTATGAAAAATTCAGAAATTTTCGAACAAGAAACATTGATTCTAGAACAAGATGATAGCTAATGGTTTCTAATTGTATCAGAAAGGAATCGGCCGCAACTTGTTCAATGCCATCTGATTAACTATCGAAGAGACTTTTCTTCATGTGCTTAAAACTATGCATTTTCTGTTCAAACTATCGTCTCAACAGACTTCGCAGAGTAACTATCATTGCTTTAATCAATCACCAAAGAATGATTTATGACATACTTCGTTTGTTAGTGAAAAAATATATATATTCACAATGATATTTTAATATTTCACGACTTTGATGATATCTACATTATATCATCATTATTGAGATCTTGAGACTTTGTAACATGTGATTGCATATTATTCCGAGCATGCCAAATAAAATCTAGTTAGTGAAAGATATTCTGAATTACTTTAATGATTATAAACAAAGAGCAAGACTTAATGAGTTTTCAATTTTTAGCTATGATCGTAAATGAAAAGTGGTTATACATAGGTTATTTGTTGCTAGGAGTGATCCATTTTCTTTCATCTTTCTTTCTTCATCGTTAGACTAGTGTACACTATCAAGACTATTTGGAAAGTCAGATGAAAGAAAACGAGAACATCCTTATCGACAAATAAACTGCTATCTGGTCACTTTTTATTCATGTTCGTGTCTAACAAACGAATCGGAAATAAAATTCATTGAATGTAGATTAGCCTAATTTTTTCCCTGATAAATTAATATAACAAGTTAAATTAGTTGTCAAAAATCAGGGCCACTAGCTCTAACTTTTCAAGAAAGAAAAATTTGATTGACTCTTTTTTGTGGTGTAATACTTGCAAACATTGATACTCTTGGTAGATTCTGAGTAGAATTTTTCTGAAATAGATGACGTTCATTTTTTATCTAATTATTTAATTTTATAATTTATTACTTGTTAAACAACAATTTATCATACTCTAAATGAAACATTCAGAATATCCGCAAACATACTCTTCTGAACTGAAAATATTTTGATTCAAATCATCGTATATCTATTTCAGTCTTCTGCATAAAATATCACTTTAGATAATAGAAAGATAAACAATGCAACAAGAGATAATTGACAGCAATCAGCGAAAAATATTTGAGTAAAAGTGAAGACTAATGTTAACTATAACAGTATTAATTTGGTATTTTTCGAAAAAACGTAATTACAAAAATTAAAGAAAACATTTTTGAGTATGTATTTCAAGTCTTTCTATGCATCTTTGACGAATCTATAAAAGATATGAAGTTTCAAGTTTTAAGTTTCATTCACTATATGCGATATATACAAAGCGGTAAATCTTTCTTTCAGTAATTATCTTTAAAAAACAATTGTCAAAATGGAATGGATGAAAAAAATTCAGATTGAATTCTAATATGTTATTTCAGGTTAGAACAAATCTTGTTTATGAATTATCGATTCAAGCAATCTCCACGAACTACATCAATAACAAACCAACCATCTTTTTCTATATTTAATTTCTTTCACAAAATATTGAAGAAGATCTACAGTGAAACTCAAAAGTTCTCTTCGGCACAAACAATCAATTGAGTTTGAATCACATTCAACATAAGTTTCAAATGATTTATGAATGATTGATATGTTGTTGAACCTTTTTTTCCTCATATCCTTGTAAAATTGATAGAATAAAAGTAATTGTAATTGTAATGTATTTATTTATTTATTTATTTATTTAGTTTGCAAAAAACACATGAAAAGAATAATGAAAGCTAATATGTCGTGAAATTAGAATAAGACAACAATAAAGATGCATTACAAACATGGTGAAAGACATTAGAATTGAGAATTTTGATTTAAATGTTCAAACTCATTAATTTAGTTTTCTTCAATTTCTTCGGAAAGTCGTTCAATCTTTAATTCTATATTGTATCGATCTTGATTGGAGTATGGTAAGCATTGTTCATAAATGTTTAATGCTCGTTTATAGTAATCAAATGCTAATTTCAATTGATGAAGTTGCTCATAACATTCACCTATATTGGACAAACTTTTACCAATGTCAATATGACTTGGTGGAAGAACTTTTTCACGTATTAAGAAGCATTTCAGTTCATATGCCAAAGAGAGTTCATGATGACCACGTGCTTGTTGCACTTCACTTAAATACGACAAAGTTTCAGAAATCGATGAATGTCCTGGAGTTAGACTAGTTTCTCTAACTTGCAGACATTTTTCATAATATTCAATAGCATGATCAAAATCTGATTTTGTATAACAAATGAAACCAATCCATTGTAGATAACGAGCAATTTCAGTATAATCAGTAGGATAATGTTCTTCGTAAATAATCAAAGCTCGTTTATAAAAGTCAAAAGATTCATCATACTTTCCTTGACGACTTAAACTACTTCCGATTAAGCTGAAAATGACAGCAATATCGGCATGACGAGATGAAAAATATTTTTCATAAATTTCCAATGCTTGTTGATGGAATTCAACAGCTTCAGCATATTTTCCTTGACCTCTTTGAATGTTTCCCATATGATTAAAACTATCGGCTAAATTCATATAATCTGATGGATAATGATTTTCTCGAATATTCAATGCTCGTTGTTGATATTCAATTGCTTCATCGTACTTTCCATGCTTATATAGAGCATTACTAATGTTACTAAGAGTTGTGGCAATATCAGCTTGACGCGATGGAGAATATTTCTCGAAAATGGTTAATGCTCGCTGATAATAATCAATAGCTTCATTATGCTTTTCTTGAGCAATTCGAATAATGCCCATGTGATTGTAACTAATAGCAATATCGATATACGAAGATGGACAATGTTTTTCTCGAATGTCTAGTGCTCGTTGTTGATGTTCAAATGCTTCTTCGTACTTTCCATATTTATGTAAAGCATTACCAATGTTACTGAGAGTAGTAGCAATATCTGCATGACGAAATGAACAATATTTCTCATAGATTGTTAATGCTTGTTGATACAAATCAATTGCTTCCCTAATATTTCCTTGACCAATTAGAATGTTACCCATATGATTAAGACCAACAGCAATATCAGTATAAGCAGAAGGAGTATGAATCTCTCGAATATTCAATGTTCGATGTTGATAATCAAATGCTTTATCGTATTTTCCATGTTTATATAGTGTATTGCTAATGTTACTAAGAGTAGTAGCGATGTCTGAATAACGTGATGAACAATGTTTCTCATAGATTGTTAATGCTTGTTGATAGAAATCGATAGCTTCATCATAATTTTCTTGATTACTACGAATATTGCCTAAATGATTAAAGCTATCAGCAATATTAATATAAACTGAAGAAAGATGAGTTTCTCGAATGTTAAGTGCTCGTTGTTGATATTCAAATGCTTCGTCATATTTTCCTTGATGATTAAAACTGCGTCCAATATTACTGAGAATTGTAGCAATATCTGCTTGACGCAATGGAGAATATTTTTCATAAACTGTTAATGCTTGTTGAAAAAACTCAATAGCTTCATCATACTTGCTTTCACCATAACGAATAATACCCATATTATTAAAACTATTAGCAATATGAGCATTATTGGATTCATAGTATTTTTTCTGTAAATGAAGAGCTTTTTCATGATATTCGAAGGCTTCATTATACTTTCCTAAACGATAAAGAATTTTTCCAATGTCATTAAGACTATTTGCATGATTAGTATAATCAGATGGATGAGATTTCTTATAGATTGTAATTGCTTGTTGATGATAATTTAGAGCTTCTTCATATTCTCCTCGATCACTAAGAATATTTCCAATATTACTAAGACTATGTGCAATATTAATATTATCAGAAGAAAAATAATTTTCTTGCATTGTTAGAGCTTGTTTATATGAATCAAGAGCTTCATCGTATTTTCCTTGTTTGCTTAAATTGTTACCGATATAGATGAGACTCTGAGCAATATGTCCATAATAAGATGGATAATATGTCTCTAGAATTGTAAGAGCTCGTCGATTAAAGTCTAGAGCTTCATCATAGTTTTCTTTTCCATTAAGAAGTATATAGGCAATATTATTTAAAGTACATGTTATACTTATATGACCCGAGAAATAACATTTCGTTTGCATAGTCAGCACTTTTTGATGAAAATCTAAAGATTGGTCATATTTGCCTTGTCCATATTTAATATTTCCTATATTGCTAAGACTAGTAGCTATCTCAATATGATCAGATGGATAATATTTCTTTTGCATTATCAATGTTTGTTGAACTGTATCGAGAGCTTCTTCATATTTTTCTTGTCTGTAAAGAACATCAACAATATTATTAAGAGTAGACGCAATAAAAATATGACCCGATGAATAATATTTTTCGTAGATTGACATTGCTCGTTGATGATAATTAAATGCTTCGTCATACTTTCCTTGATCAGTGAAGATACAACCAATGTTAGTTAAATTAATAGCAATATCAACATGAAAAGAGTTATAATATTTCTCTCGAATAATCAGTGATTGTTGAAGAAATTCAAGTGCTTCATCATACTTTAATTGTTGATAATGAATGAGACCGATGTTCTCGAGACTAGTAGCGATGTGTGCATGATTAGAAGGATAATACTCCTTTCGAATCTTTAATGCTCGTTGGTGAAAATCATAAGCTTCTTCATATCTTCCTTCCAGATGTAATATTTCACCAATGTTAGAAAGAACATCAGCCGAGTCCTTAATACGAACTGATTCATCTTTCATCATTCGATTATAGGCACAATCATAATATTTTCTTGCTTCAGTCCATTGTCCTTTCCAATGAAGAGCTTGACCAATACTATGTTCTATCCATGCAATATCTATATCATGTGAATCATTCAATAAGTATTCAAAATATTTTTGTGATTGATCCCATTCACTCATATCACATACTAATCTACCAAAGATAATTGGAATAGTTAAGTCTTTTATTTGACGATGTATATCATAAATATATTTATTTATAATAGTTCGTCCATCATTTACTGCGATTATTTTGATAAGGCACAATTGTTCATCGTGTTGAATATTTTCCAATCGAAATGTTGTATTTAAATCAAACAAAATTTCTTCTTGACAGGAAGCTTCACTGAATTGAGTGATATCAGCAAATATAATATTGTTGCCAAGTTCTTTTAGATCACATTCGATCTCAAAAAGCACAGAAATATTATTCAGTGGATTTGTAAGCTTTGTAGCTGTTTTTAGTGCTGATGAACGAACATAACTTGCTGTTAAAAATGTTTTCATTATAATCAGTTTGCCGACGTTTTCTTTCAGTTCGTCAAGTTCATTATGTGTTAATTGCATTTCTCGATAAAAACTTAATTTTTTTTTACCTGATTCAATGATTTGTTGATGTTCACATGTAAGATTTTCTACAATGTCATACAAGAAATATCGTAATTTATAAAGTTGATCAGTATCTTCGGTTCTCAATGATTGGTTAATCATTTTCCTAAGAAAGGAACTTTTCAAATACCAATGAATAGCTTCTTTTGAGTTGTATTCCAGTTCAAATTTATCAATCAACGCAAGTTCCTTCAGGTTGTCTTGATAGTAATGACGACATGCGTTGATCATTTGTTTTTTGGCTTGTTCATCATGTGTTAAATGTAAAAGAACATCATGAAAGAGGTGAAGCCAAAGAAAATCACTAGATTGTCTTGATAAGTCTTTTTTTCCATATTTATCTTGATCATAAAAAGTCCATGTATATAATTTTTTATTGGCAAACTCTATTTGCTCTTGAACTGACGAACACAGTAAGTCAATTTCATCATAAATTCCAATTATTTTTGAATTTTCAATAACTAAATGTTCGTAATGATCTCTTTTCGAACAGAATACAAAAATGGCGTCTACTTGTTGAAGAGTATTAATACACGGCAAAATTTGGGAAATATGTGAGCTAGATGTAATTAAGAAAACTTTTTCCTTTTCAATGGATTGAATTGATGTGATGCATGATTCGAGTTTAGTATGAAAAACAATATAATCATTAATTTGGCGCAATCGAATCTTCAAATATTCTATATTATCATATAATTCAGTTTTCGTATCAAAACAAATGATAGTTATATCCTCTTTGTTTTTAGTTCGGTTTATTTCTTGAGATTGTTGTTCATGAGAGGTGGCGATTATTTCACTCAATAATGATGGTTCCGTGGTTATTGACATTAACTTAAGTTTTTATCACATAAGTATTGAGCGTTACAATAATGAATATTTTTGTACAAACAAAAATTCTAGTAATGTACTTACCACAGGGAATAAAAATACTATTATGAATGATTTTGCTTTCTTTTTTCGTTTCGTCAGCATAAAAAATTTCTCATTTATATACGCTTAAAAATAAGTAGCTGTTTTTTTCCGACGAACACGTTTGTTGATGTACAGAACGAAAGAATTGCGTGTGTCGCAAACAGTAAAACAACCAAACGAAATGCGTCATCATCATCCCACATGTTCTATCCTTTTGCCGTCATATTTCGTTTTCTTTTTCATTTATTTCATCATTTGCCTTTTACGATTGCCTCCTCATTATTTGATAATGTGTTTGAAATGATAAACAAATGTATAATTGATGTCAATTATAGTTTGCTTTAAATAAAGTTTTTGCTTTCGTTTTTATATGCAATTTAGTAACGTTTAGATTTCTATGAAATTGAAAAACCAAATAGAGACAGATTGCAAAACCTATATCTTATAATACCCTATGTAACCATGAGTTTATCTATATGAGTTGAAGAAAATATCAATTTATCAAAGTATTTTTCATAGAATGTTGTTGCCAATCAAAGAAAAGAGAAATTTATATAAAAAACATATTTGTCATATATTAAAAAATGAAGACACAGTACATACGAATATTGAGCAGCAAAAGAAGAGAAAATTGACAAACTAATGCATCATATTTTTTTCTGTTCTCATGTTTTATCACGAAAATCGATAGTCCTTGAAGCCGTTCGATCAAATTAATTTTTTCATCATGGTCTTCAGTAATTGTTTCAGGATATGATTTCAATATGTAACTATTACTACTCAATATCCTATTAAAACAGCTAATTATCAACGTCAAACAAAGCAAGTAAAAGCTGTTTAAATGAACGAGTATCAATAGCATCACAAATATTGATCCGTGATATAAACCATTGAATCATATCAATTGCGTCACGATAGCCCTATGTATCTTACTTATATCCGGATTAATATATTAAGATAACTGATTAATATATTAGACGATCATCTTATATGAAGAATAGTTTTCACAACTGTTATTAAAGAAAGTAAACTGAACTTAAACAAGCGAAATCTGTTTTATGAAATCATATACAATAAAAAAAAAACAGACGTATGAGATCAGATGCTGAATATTTCAGTGTAATAACAAACTTTACATCTCATGAGTGTTCTATTTATGTCTCATATTTACTGAAAAAAATATTTGCTATTCATTTTAACTTTATATTTTTTTCTAAAAATAGACAGTTATATTTACCTTTATTTTATGATCATGCATATTTTCTTTTTCTTTATTCTTGAATATGAAAGAACGCAATGTGGATTGTTTTCAATTCATACACAAGAATTCGTTAAAATAAGTTTATATTTTTGTCAAATTATGCTTCATCATCAAATTTTCCTGAAACTGTATTTAAGTTGGTCAGGATTGTAATAAATCGACTTTACTCTATTTTTCATTGGAACAGGTTAGACTCTTTTGGATAATACTAATGTGCTCATGCGTATAAGAATATTTTCAACTATTTTTGTGACAAATTTTCTCGAGTTATGCTGCGAAGCAGTGCATTAAAGAGCATAACATCATATACATTTACTTAGGGTGTACCAAAAGTTCTGATCACGACGTTACATAGCCATATAGTAAGCTTAAAAAAAACTTTCTTTCTATATAGTCTAATAGAGAAAAGAGTGCTCTATTTTGCTATGCTATTTGATCATACTTCAAATAATAATATGATAATAAATTNCTGATAAAACACACCGTATTCTCTCGAATCAATGGCAAATCAAAAAGAGGACGTCCATGTAGAGAATGGCTGGACGATATCATAGAATGGTGTGGACACAGTGGACAAGACCTGTTCCATCTGGCGCAAAATCGGAGACAATGGAAAAACATTATCCGATCAGTGGTTGGCCCCAACGGGCGATAAGCCCATGGGACATCGTGAATCGTGAAAACATAATTTAATTCATGTATAATTTCTAAAGATAGTGGCTGATATTCTTGCAAAGTGATACTTCTCGGAAAAGGCTATTGTTTACAAAAAACTCATTTTTCAAACTTGTTTTGATCAAGAAGTTGAGAATAGATCTAACAAATTTTATCAAAGCTAATATTGATAAACTTTTTTCATGATCTACATTTTCATATATTTTTATTCGAATTCAATTTGTTCATGTAGCTAAAAATAGTTCAGAAAAACAAACTTTTCAAGTTGGAAAAACGTTGTAAATACTGTTTTAGAGATGTTTGACTTTGAACTTTTTCGTACTTGTCAGGTTCATCCTGGAAAAATATATCTCATACAAAATTTGAAGTTCAGACATTGCTTTTTCTAACAAAAAGAATTTTCTTTCTTTAGAAGTCGAAATAAAGAATGGTAATATGACATTATTGGAAAGACTTTTACATAACATATAAAGTAAAAATAAAGAAGAATTTAATTTTTAAGTTTTAAGTCAATTGAATGTGGAAAACCGAATAAAAGAAGATGATCAAAGCAACAGTTTAAATAATGTCTGGCATCTATATGCAAATCCAGTATGATCCCATTGGATCCTAAGTATTGTCGACTTTTTTCAATTGTTGGATTCGACACTTTCCTGTTGATATTCAAGTCAGGAAATTATTCGATCTGTGTATCAAAAAAAAAAGTAAAATTTATTTCGTGACACCAACTAAGATACATAAAAGAGAGAAAAATATATCTTTCATCACTAAACATTGTTGTGTTGATTGAAAAAAATATAAAACTACACTAAATGTGTAATATTTCATTGATAAAGAAGTGAATGGTATTATACTGATAATTTTAAATTATTCAGTTAAAATTTAAAAATATTCTTTTTGAACAAGAAAACATTTTGAGGTTGTATAGCTCAATTGTGTATATATATAGAACTTCTTATCAGTCTTTTTCATGTTCAAATGTCACTTTGATCGTTTTAAGGATCTATTTATTCCGTTTTTCATAATAAGTCACGATCATCATAACATGACTTTTATGAAACCTAATTTCGAATTTAAAAAAACAATATTATTTATTCTTTGAATTTTAAATATCCAACCTTGAATGTGTTTCATTGCATAAATGCATTTAAATGCAGATGAATTTCAAAAGGCGTTTTGATTATACATAGAAGATAATTTCGACACATTCGACTCAAACTCTATTTATATGTATATCATGATAAATTATTCTATCAAGAAACTTTTAATTTGCTCTTAAATTTGTTATCGATGCCTTTGAAATCACATCATTATTTGTAGTATCATCACATAATAATATATTCTAAGAGAGAAAAAAATTGATTTCATGTTTTTTAAATTATCATAAAAATCAATAAATCTCATCACAAATTATTCTATTAGATTTAGACTTGGAGTCAATACTACGCCAACTCGTTTACGAGTTGCCAATACGGTTTTATTGTATTTTTTGTAATCAGTTGATTTTTACCGATCTTTAATGATTTTTTTATCAATTTTTAGGAGAATAGAACTATTTAATGTACATTGCTTGTTTTTATCGGTTTTCATGATTTTAATGATTCAGAAATATGAATTTCAAAGTTTCCAGTCGAAAAATTTCTAGTCGTTATCAACAGTTCAGCTTCAAATTTTGGATAAAACTTTCTCATCCTATAATGATAACCTTAAGAGTAAGAGGGTATTCTTTTCTCTTTCAATTACAGAGTTCATTTCTCACTTTATCATTACTATCATCATCAACCGTCATTCATATTCATAAAGTATATACGATTATATTTAGTATGGAAAAAAGCCTCTAATATAGTAGATATATTTCTACCATTTAATAATATCAGAACAATGAAAAATACTTTGCTTATTAAACATAATTATCTCTAGATATCAAAATAATATAATTTGTAGCTCAATAATGTAAACTAATGTAACAATACTATTTTAGTTAACTATTCAGTAATTTTTGGAACTTTTATAAATTTGATAATTTATCTTTATTCAGATAACATTCGGATTAAACAAATAGTCAACTTTTAGAAGATTTATCTAACATAATATATATACTCATCATGATGCAATATCTTCACTATAAACATAGTTAAATATATCTCGAGAGAACATTATTTAGACTATTTTCCTTCAAAACTTCTCATAGATCAGAATTCTATAAAACAAAAACAAAAACATTTACTCAAACAATTTACACTTTTTTAAAAATTGATATGGATAATTCTGTCAAATTGATATTATCTATCATTAAAATGTCAACTTATAATTTACAAAAATATCGACTCTTTATTATTCCAGAGTATAGAACATTCCATTATCGTATAACTATTGTTTTGGCGCCATCTTCAATTAATAATTAAATATTTCAGTTAGGTTAAATAACTGATTTAGTTAGTAATTACAGCTTGAACGCCCTCGTGATAACTATGATGCACAATTTTGGTTCATTTCATCAATGTTTTTAAGATTTATTAAATATTGGTGTAGTGGGAAGAAAAAAAGCTGCAAGCATAAAGTACTATGATTAATAGATAATTTTCGATCAGTTATCATGACATAGTACTGTTACAGTAGATTTTAATTATTTCGTCTTCTAATATGTTATAAAAGATCGGAGCATTTTAAGTGAAGAAGGGCAAATAATATATTTTCAATGATACCTTTTCTTTTTACTTTTCTTTTCGTATGTGAAGGACAATATTCTTAATTATTCAAATATTTTAATGACTCATTTTTTGTTGACGCTATTTCTTTTTTATATGTTCTCCTCTTTGTTAGAAACTTATAAGGAGAGGTAAGAGACACATAACAGAAAAAAAAAATGTTTTCAACAAATGACAAATATATAGCTCGAATGCTAACCGAGCTAAAGAGTGGCTCAGTATTAACAAAAAGAAAACGTAATGGTGAAAAGTATTCTCGACACTTCTTTCTCGATGAATTCGAATATTTTATATCTTATCATCAATCAGAAAAAGTGTTTGCACAACCAAATCGTTGTAAGTATTAATAGAAATTTTGTTTTTTCTTTTTTTTATTGAAAACTATAAATTATGTCGAGAAAAAAATCAGGGTAACCGGTAATCAATGAAATTGATCATCTCAAAATATTTATTTTCTTATTTCTCTAATAGTTAATTCGAATGTTACAAATCAATTGTCATATTCGGATTAGACAGTTAGACCTCATTGAAGTTGGGTATGTCTGACTTCAAAACTTTATATTCTATATCTTTTACAGTTTCATGCTATGCAGTCTTTTTCTAAAAATCTTTTATCTCATCTTCAATTTTTTCGATTTGAATTATGTTAAATGAAAAGGGCTTCTTTTCTTCTCTGTCGAATGACACATGGAAGTATATCAAAATATTGTCCTTTTTCTTTTTTCTTTAAGTGGTCACTTGCTGTTCGCTTGTATGTAAAATATGAGCCATGTAAAAAAAAATTAATGCAAAAAAAAAAAAATTTGATGCAACATGAATTACGAACATATATCTTTAATCGATTAATTATCGATTACAAAATCAATTTTTAATCGATTATAATCAAAAAATAATAAAAACTATAAAAATTTCATCAATTATTCTGATTACTTTTCATTAAAAATGATTTCATAATTATAAAGAAATAACTTCTATTTAATGAAAAAAAAACACAACTATGTCAAAATTCTACCATTGATTACCACACAAAATCGATTAAAACTCGATTTTTTAAAATTTTTATAGGATTTATTTTTACATGGGAAGACTATCCATGAAAAAACTTCTTTACTTTTGACCTAGTAGTGATTTATTTCGAATTATATATCATTATGTAGACTTTTCAAAATTTTACAGAATGTTATAGTATTCTGTTGAATACGATATATAGTCAAAACACTTTAGTCAAATTCATCATGTTCTAGAGTACGTACCAAAAGCTACTCTTTTTGACTGATATTTGACAGGTTTTGGTCAGAGTAATGAAGTCTTTTATCACAACAAATGACATATTTGGAATTCTCATAAAAAATCTCAGTCGATTTCTATACGTCATAAAAATCCTCCGGTGACTTCTGTTTTCATCGAAAATTTCAGTCCTGATCTCCGTCAAGGTTAAGGATACGTAGGAAAATAAAGTTAGTCAAAATATCAATTTGACTGTGAAAATACATTACTAAATTTTTAAAGATTTAGCAGAATCTAAACTGACACATTAATAAATAACAAAAACAATGCTTCGATTGACTTTATTTTTCGACGTTAACTTTAAGGAGGAACAAAGCAATACTTTTCGACGAAAATAAACATTATCAAAAGATCTTGTGACATAGATAGATCGGCTCAATTTTTTATGCTCATTTCAAATATGTCATTTGTTTAGAGAGGTAATATCATTGTTCTGCCTAAAGCTCGTTAAATATCAGTCGAAAATAGTAACTTATGATACTCTTGAGCATTCTGTCCTTGATTAAATTATCTTTGAGAACAAATTAAGGTGAATGCATTACTATCATTGTGTAGAGTTTTGAAAAGTCTATTCAATAACATATAATTCGAATTGAGTCGCTGCATTTACAATTGAATATTGATGAAATTTTTGTTCTGAATATCTTTATACTGGTATATACAAGTGATCAATGTAATATAAAGAAAAAATGAAAAAAAAAACAATATTTTATCATACTCATATATGCCATTCGATAGAGAAAAGAAAGAATTTTTATTTGATATATAATTTACTTAAAAGGACTTGAAAAAAAGAAGATTGATAATATTCAGTTTTGAAAATAAAGATGTACAACCTTAATAAAGTTCATCGATCTAATTTGAACGACAATTGATTGGTGACATCGGAATTGTCTATTGAGAAAATTAGAAACTTAATTTCGAGTAATAGAAATGAGAGAAGGAGTAGTATTTCATCAGTTAACGATCTTCCTTCTTTCTTCGAGTAAGTCTTGATATAGACGAGTAAAATAATTTGATTTTAAATAAACTCAATCATTTATAAAAGATAAAATTTCAAACAAATAAATTTAGAAGTATAAGTAAACAGATACTTATAAACTATTATGGAAGGATGCTTTATGAGAAATGAACTTCTCATTATATTTATAACTTTTTTTGACAGATAAAACTAATATCTATATTTTAAACATAGATTATATTCATAAAATGAACGAAATTCGTCCTGGTTTTCAAACTCGAACATTTGATCGACTTTTCAGACATAAAATTGTCGAACAAGATGACGTAAGTATAATTACATTCAATTGTATTTGTACAATAATTTCGTAGATGTTTTTTAAATAACTCAGTTTATTTTATCTTTAAATTAATTTCTATGTTTTTCAACAAACAAAATGAAAGATTTTCTATTGTATCAATCTGTGTTTACAACTCAATATAATATATAAAATGATGAATATTTATAGCGTTTTTCGTTTGTAAAGTTCAATTGTAAATCTCTTAACTTTTCGAATTAGAGGAAAATCGTATATCTTAATAAATAATAAAGTATTGTATAATGACTTTTATTATGTTTTCTATATTCATCAATTTAATATATTAAAGAGTATAACTACTATAGAATTGTTAGTGTAAATGTAAGAATCTTAAAAATAAAAAGTAAAATGAAATATTTTATCTTGATAAATGTTTATTGTTAATATTAATACGTCTCTGAAATAATATGTAACATATAGGAAAAACGTGCTTTCTCTCTCTTCTACAATAATTATCGAGATGAACTTCATTTAATGGCAAATGATGAACAGACGAGAGATGCATGGGTACAAGGTTTACAACATTTGATATACACACATACTCAAAAACGCCAACGACATGTTATTACTGAAACAAAGTAAGAAACAAATTCACATTATTTATGCTTTAGTAATATACATAAGAAAAACGTTTTATTTTTATTAAATAGTTTAATATGTATTATTTTGTTTAATTCTTTCTTTTTTCGATTTACAATTATTTTGAGTAATGTAGAACAAAAAGAACTAACTTTAAATATGTTGAAATGTGCAATAAAATTATCAAGAACAAATAACATTTAGGAACTCTATTTATACTTTTATTTATTTTATGGATCATATAATCGTCTCATATTTATCTCCTACACACATTCATGTTAAATATTCTATCATCTTTATTTTAAAAAAAAACACTTAAAAACTTGAAAATAAAAAAAAATATTCACGAGTTGTAGAACTTTTGAGTTAAAGTCGTAAAAAAAAAACTTTTCAGATAATGAAACGAACATAAATATGAATGTTCATCGATTATAAAAGTGATTAAAATCAATAAAATGTAATGAATATAATATCTAATTAAATCTAAGGAATTTTCTTGATGAAAATGTTTGTTTCATTTTCTAAAATGTTATTTATTTTTTTATTCTTTGAATCTTCGATAAGATTAGAGATAGAAAATGAACACGTTTATTTTCAATTTCATATATTTGAAGTATTCTTTCAGTTACTATTAGAAAAACTTTCTCAGTAATTCTAAGCGACAGCAAAGCAATAATCTGTTTGAGATTATAAATCACGAATCTCAATTGACATAGGATTTTTTTAATTTCATCGAGAATTATATTTCGTCTTGATATTAAATCAAACAAGTATTATCATTTTAAAACGTTTATAAGATTTTCATGAAAAATCAAACAATAGAAATATATGGTTTAAAAAATTATAATATAATATTATGTTAGACTTTAAAAACTTGTCAGAGATAATCAATCTTAATCATTCTATATATTTTATTCATACCTCAAGTAAAAATACTAACTATTGTACTTTCACTATAATTAAATATAAGAAATGGAAGTTTTTTATTTAATACAACACAATCTAAAATGAATGTTGAAGTCCGTGAATAGAAATTTGTATCTTCTCCTTTTCAGAGATTGTGACAAATGTTGTTGATATACAGTCAAAGACCGTGTATCAATAAAGTCTCGTTATAATAAATGAATTAAATTCTTATTGAATTTCTCAAGGATCAAGTAAAAGTATAATGAAGATATATATCTGACAATAGATAGAATTAAAAAAATCTTCTGTTGATTAGGATGAGCAACAACGTCGTGTCTCATATTTTAATCTCACAATGCTTGCACTAACAGTTATCTCTTACTCAAATATAATTATACGGACAAGTATCTATTTGAAAGATCAAGCTAAACTATATACAAGTACAATAGTTATATTGACGATATTTGTATATATTATATCTTTGAATAGAATATATACAAATGAAGAGAGAATCTTGAAAATGAAAAATATGATTAATAACAATTATTTTTTTTTTTTTTTTAATTTGAAGATAAAAGTTTTATTGTTATTGTTGCATTCTTTGACAAAATGAATATATGAGAGAACGGGAGAGAAAAAAAACTTTTTTCTATTTCTTCGAATAATTAAACAATTATATAATTTTGAGTAACAATTTTTATTTATGTTTATTTTACTTAGTTGGATATTGAATTATTTTTGCTTGGCTGATAAAGATGAATCTGGTACATTGACAAAAAGCGAGTGCCGTCGACTACTTATAGATTTACTCAATGCAAAAGTATCAAATAGTACTTTTGAAATACTTTTCAAAGTATAGAAGATTTGAATTTTGTCATAGTTATCGTTATTTTTTATTTACAATATTTTAGAAGGCAGATAAAAGTGGCAAAGAAGTTTTGACATCAGATGAATTTATAACTTTCTTTCATGTACTTACTCGTCGCAAAGATCTTTATGCAATAATGCAACAGTAAGAGAATAAATATAATTTAATTATCTAAATTAAAATTTCTTAGTAAAGATATGTCAAAGATGGTGATAAACAATCTATGGATAGTATTTCTATGAATATCGATGAACTTTTATATTTTCTTCAAAATAGTCAAAATGTAAATTAATTCAATTTTATTTATTTTCAATAAAAATAAATATATTATTTTGTTTTTATTTAGCAAACAATAATAAAATATCAATCAAATGAATCAACATCTGATTATTCACTTGTTTCAATTACTCAACGTGAACAAGTACAAAAATTAATCGATGAATTTGAAACAGATGTTGAATTACAAGAAAATGGTCAACTTAGTTTGAATGGTTTGTATTATTTGTAAACAATCAATATTTATTTCGTATTTATTATAGATTGATAAATTGAGATTAGACCTTTTTATTTATCTCCAAAATCGAGTTTCGATATAGTATAGAAGATTTCTATGAAACTTTATAAACATGTTTGACTAATAAAAATAAACTATTAAAAAAGTTTTCAAAACTCCAAACCTCATCGTTCAGGAGATTTCCAGAAGTCATGATGCAAAAATCTTCTTTCATACATACAATTTTTGTTTTCAATATATTTCAAAACTACAGCACTTGGAATATCCTCATTTCAAAAAGAATTTCTTGTTGATCTTTTATTTTATTTCATTTTTGAGTCCTTAAAAAATCTTAAAACTCCAAAAATGTTAACCGATATTTTTTAGAAAGTCCATGATTACTTTGATATTGAAGATCGTATACAAAATCTATTTATCGCATACAAAAGAGAAAAAACCGATTTAAAATTGTACAAAAAGTTTTTTTTTAAATAAAGTATGTGTAACTATAGACTATTTTTTTGTGATTTATTAAATCAATTTTAATGATAAGTAATCAAAATAGTCAATCAAATTTCTTTATTTTTCATTGTTTTTATTCTAATGGATTTAGAATCGATTTTTCGTATGATGTTTTTTTTTTACATAGGCTGTATGTTTATCTGAAAATGTGTCTGTTTTTTTATAAAAATCGATTGTTTAGGAGGAATGACCTTAAAGATAAATATAATTATTTTTTAGGCTTTAGAAACTTATTATTATCCGACGACTTTTCTCTGATGAAACCATGGTGTTCTCGTCATATTTATCAAGATATGACAAGGTATAGTAATGAAGACTAAATTTTTTGAATAATAAACTATTATTTTGATTTTTAGACCATTGACTGATTATTATATTAACACATCACATAATACGTATAAAAAAAATCAATTTTTAAAAATAATTAAATAATATTCGTTGTATTTTAGTTATCTATTTACTAATCAAATATCTGGAGATAGTAATCCTGAAGCATATAATCGAGCATTATGTGCAGGTTGTCGTGCAGTCGAAATTGATTGTTATGATGGTGCTAATGGTCGACCAATAGTTAAACATGGATATACACTTGTAAAACCATGTTTATTTGAATCTATTATTCGTTTTATAGAACCGAATCTTTTTAAAACATCACCATATCCAGTTATACTTGATCTTGAAAATCATTGTTCAATTGAACAACAACATGAGATGGCTCGTATTCTAAAACAAGTTCTCGGAGGTGAATTTTATAATAATTAAATAAAAAACTTTGTTTTCTATTTTTGCTTTCTAAAGATCGATTAGTAACTGAACTTCTAACTACAAATGATTCATCAGTTTTACCATCGCCAGAAGATCTGAAATATAAAGTTCTTATTCGAGTAAATTAATATTTTCAAATAAATGATTAACAAAAATTTATTAAAATAAATACATAATAATTGTTTATTAGGGTGTAAAAATAGCAAAACCGACAACAATTAGTAAATTATTCGAAATAGGAGAAATCGATTACGACAATAATATTTTTAATCCACAAAGCAAATTATGTTTATTTAATTATTTGTTTTAATAATTATTTATTTTGAAAATTCTATTTTAGGTTATTGAACATGATTTAGGTAAACTTTTTATTTATTTTCAAAATATACCTTATCTTCAATATGAAGAAGATAAAGATAATTGTCAGTAAAAAACATATTTATCTCTATTAAATAAAATAAAATATAAAATAAATCTTTCAATAGGTTCATGTTGTCATTCACCAAATCTTGCTGAAAAACATTTTGATCAAATGTCACGAAATGATCCAATAAATTTAATTAAACAAACAAGAAAAAGTTCATTTCGAATGTATCCAGATGGTTTAAGACAAGATTCAAGTAATCCTAATCCAATAAATGCTTGGAATTTTGGTATTCATATGGTTGCATTAAATTTTCAAAATGATGATTTAATTATGTCATTATCTTATGGAAAATTTATTGATAATGGTGGATGTGGTTATATACTTAAACCAAAATATTTAATTAATCAATATGAAAATAAATTTAATCCATTTGATTATTTAGAAAAACCATCTATATTACGATATAATATATTTGAATATTCTCAACGTTTAATAATAACTATAATTAGTGGACAATTTTTATCTCGATCAAATGAAACAACAAGAGATATACCAGATCCATATGTTGTTGTATCAACACATGGAATATCATCTGATCAACAATCACAAAGAACAAAATTTATAGAAAATAATGGATTTGATCCATTATGGAATGAAACATTTCAATTTAATATTTATTTTCCACAAATGTGTCTTGTTCGTTTTGATATTTATGATTATGATATATTTACAAAAGATGATAGAATTGCGTATTTTTGTTTACCAATGACAACTATGCAAACAGGTAATGTTCAACGAAATTAATTTTCAAAATTTATTATTTTTATTTCATCTGTAGGATATCGTCATATTCATTTGAGAGCTAAAAATAATAATCTAACTTATTCAACTTTGTTCATACATGTCGCTATTGAAAACAATTAAGATTTATATTCTTTTTTTTTTTTTTTTTACTTTTCAAAACTTTACGGTGCGTATTTATCTTTTAACAGCTTATTAATACTGCATTGCGTATGTACATTCTGTTTTTTTTTTCAAATTCTAATTTTCTATCTGTTTTTCTTAAACTTATTCATATAAAGAATAAAAGATCAAATACCGAATAATTGTTTTTTTTTTTTTACAAAATTTTAAGTATTAAATGAAGACCTGTAGATAGATGATAGAACAGACATTACAATAAACTCAATCATTCAATACAAATCTTCAAATTTATAGTTTGATAAAAATACAAGTTTTCTAATTTATATTATAATAAAACTAAAATTTATTTCAAACTAATTTATGGCGCAAGATAAATTACGTCTCATATGTCATCTGATATTCGATAGAAATAATTTTTAATTTTTACAAACTAATTTAATATTTATTCATAAACTATCTCATACTGAATTTAATCATTCTAATTATATTCAACTGATTGTATAATTCAAGTTAATATTCTTTTATTCTTTATCAAATATGTTCAAGAAGATAAGCAGCTCGTCTCATTTATACATCAATTTATTTTAATAACATGTTATCAAATTATTCTTATTTAAAGATGCCATGACTGAGTAGGGACGTAGTTTGACACGTATTCACAAGGTACTATGTGAACATCTCGGTACCATAAGCCATAAAATGACCCTGGACAAGCCACTAACGACAGTTCATCTCGGACCAACTGTTCGATAGCATGCTGACTACGTTCTAACATATATTTGCTCTTCTAGCTAGTTATATCGTTAGTTCATGTGTATAAAGATTTCAAGTAATTGATCGCAAGAACTTTAAGCCAGGTCGGCCTTCTGCTCTGAGCAGAGGTCTCAATGGGCCGGGCTTGGCCCGGCCCGGCCCGGCCCATTCGACCCATGGGCCGAAATTTTAATGGCACCCATGGGCCGAAATTTCAAAGGATCACCCATGGGCTGAAATGGGCCGAATATAGAACAAAACGAAAATTATCAAAACTTCTTTCTCAAAGTAAAAGTGAAATTTTCTTTGGGAATGATCATCGGATGAAAGCATAACTGTAACTGAAAATNCGATAAAATATGTGAGAAAATAGTAAATTTGGACGAGATGTAAAAGGACAAAAAAATTGGGACATAGAGTAACATGACCAAATGTAATAGGACAAACTTTTTTTAGGACGAATTCTACAAGGACAAAATGGAACAGGACAAAAAGTATTTAGGACGAAAAATTTCGGACGAATAGTAAGGGACGAACTGTTATATGCCGAAGTGAGCGACCACCATAAGGAAGTCCATTCGTATTACTGAGACACGTAATACGCCAACATATGGTCATATGTACTGAAATAACAAATGCACAGAATTGTTTCACAATGCATTGAAGTTTCGTATACTTCATTTTGTGCAGTCATTCGTATCATAACTACCAGATGGTAACAATGTTACAAACAGATACGAATGAATTTCTGTATCGTGAATCTATCTTATCCTTTTAATTTAGGGAATATTTCATAATCAATCATAACAAATCTGAAAAGTGAACATATTTTTCAGATTTTAGTGTTGATTGTCTGCAAAAGTTTTTACCATAAGATACATTTTGTGAATCAGCACAGAATATTGACATTGAAAAATTATTTTCTTCAAGGTGTTTTTTTTTGAACGGTTCTTGTTGCAGGAACACTTTTTTTTGTCATTTAATAGATAAAAAAATTTTGATATCTAAAAGATTTTTGTTATGACGGTTCTCTGTTGAAAAGCATTCAGTTACCAAACTAAAACCATATTCTTGATCATAAACTACTTAAACAACTAAAAGCTTCATACTCTTACGAACTGTATGAATTTTGATGAACATATAAAATGAATTGTTGTAATTCAGTTCTAATATCTCGCAAAACATCTGTTCTCATAGACAACTTTGATAGATTAATCCGCTTCAATCTGAATAGTAATTACTTGAAAAAAAAATTTTTTTCGGTATGATCCATTGCAATTTGATCAATGTGAGGATCAAACTGAATTGGCATTTCTTTAAGATACTGTGAGGTATCACACTGGATTGATGTTTTCTTCTGCGGACTTTTTCTTTAAATTGAATTTTATTGTATTAAATAGAAACTAAAAAAGTACACATATGGATATTCTAAAGAAGACAAATATTTAAAAAAAACTTAATCAAAGAAGAAGAAAAAAATAATAATTCCACATTTTTTATTGCATTGGTTACGTTTCATAGTATGAAATGGTTTAAAACATTAGATTCTATTCACCTTTGATTCTCAACAATATTATCATACTGTTTTTCATCTAACATGTAAATAGTAATAATAATATTGGCAAACTTGTTCTTCTTCCACCATCAGAATGCGTTATTTTTAATTATATTTTTCTTTATTCTGTCAATAATTTCGTATACTCAGATTCATTGCACTATTTACTCATATGATCAAACAAATTTATATATTTTCTAAACATTAACTATTGTAGCATATTGATTCTTGAAAATTACTTTCGATCGTCAGCTCATATTACACAACAATCAATTCACTTAATTAAATGATTAAGATATTAAATATTTCACTATAGTCAAATCATGAAAAATAAATTATCTCTCGATACTACACTTTACAAAATTCCTAAGGTTAAAAAGAATATTTATTTACTAATGATGAAAACTCTTTTATTAAATATACGAATCTTTCGAATAAAGCAAACACTCATTAACTATTCGTATTATAAAAATGAAAATTGATATTGGTTCGAGTACTTGAAAAAAGAATTTTGAATACTATCGATAGTCATTGCATTCAATAAACATCTTGTCAGTTCGAAAATATTCATACAATTTACTTGTTTCAGTGAAAACAGTGAAAGAAAAAACATATCATAATAACGTCCTACTAAATATTTAACATGCTATTATATATTTGAAATAGGTCTGCAACTTAAGATAAATGTTATTCATTTTATTTTAAAACAAAATTTTGAATACTATAGAAAAAAATCAATGTTTCTTGTTAGAATAACTCTATCTAAGAAGCAAAATAAATCATGAAAAATTTCGAATATTGTTCGAAACAAAATTTTTAATGATATTAAAGAGTCTTATTTCGATTAATATAAATAAAAATTGAACTTCGACAATGACTTTCATCGTCCATTGCGCAGCTCGACGAAAGACTTCTATCTAAAAAAAAAACGGAGGATAAAATTGCCAAAAGATAAAATGACTACTAACCATCATGAGCAATAAATCTTTGTCGGCTAGAAATCAGTCGATGAACTGGGCAATCTTGATATAATGAACTAGTAAGATTTTCTGTCATAGCATTTCCTGATAACAATTGATGATTATCTTGATCATTGCATGATATAGATGGTACAATTCTATCAAATATTCTCAAATAAATAAACAGAATTAGATATCTATCGACTTACGAGCTACTGACATTAGCCGTTTTATTAGTATCAATTAAAGAATAATTACCATTAATATGAGTATTCTTCTTGTTTGTAGGTTTACTTAATTCACTTTGAAATGATGGTATTATATCAGATGTTGTCTACTTTTCTTATACAAATAAATAATTTAGATAATTAAATTGTAACTCACCAATTTATTTTTATCATTTTCGGATCCGACTCGATTTCTTTGGTTAACTATAGTTGCTGGCCATTTGATCTCACTAAATATTTTTCAAAATTAAACATTAATCATATTAAAAAAAATACATACGTAAACATTTTTCCTCGATAAATAAATTCGACTATTGAATCAGAAATTTTATTCGAGTTCTCATCGATCTTTCTATCTAATTATTATTAATGAACAAGATTTTGATATAGTAAAAAAAACAAAAGTCACTCACAAATCAACTGACGTACACAAAGACGTAGTTCTTGATTATTATACCGAACAGTTATCTAATACAGTAATCAGTAGTTTCATCAAAGAACAACAAAAAAAAAAAGATTTTTTGTACCTTTTGAGCTTTAACCAATGTTTCTCCATTAAATTGCCTAAGAAAAGCGTAAGCTGCTTCTCTTGCATTAAATCTTGCAATATTAAATTTTTCTATACGATGAACTTGCCATTGATGAAAGTGGAAACGTGAACTAGAACAATTTTTACTTTTTGTTTTACACACAAAACTCATCAAATAATACAAACCGATTGAGAATCTCAAGAACAATCTTTTCTATATACTTAGATGGCTCATTTTCATTCATCTTGTATAAAAAGAAAACTTTTTCTTAGACATGATCAAAAGTTATGCTTATCATTATATGTGTACGTGACAGAATGATCATTATTTTCTCATTCATAAAATGGCATCGATAATGTAAACGATTATATTTTAGCTATATAATATACTGCATTCCAAAAGTAAATAAGATAAAAAACAAAAGAAAGGTTTAGATAATGATTAGAATATTATTTTCAATGGATCATATTGATTGAAATTTAAATTAAATATTTATTCGATTACAAGATTAACGTCAATAAAAAAAAATGGCAGAGAAAACTGCGCAGGTGACAATATTTATCTTATCATTCGTTTGCTGACGATAGACTTTCTTAATTAAATAATTTTCCGTTGTTTTTTTGAAAAAGAAGGTCAAATAAAAAATATAGCGTTTGTTCCATTTTAAACCTTTTGAAAACAAAAAAACAAACCAATAAAATGAAGATATTTCTTGTATTATTTTGTCAATGTTTGTTATTTTAAATAAATGAACATAAATAGGGTGTGGGTGTGGGTATAAATGAAAGGAAGATTAACATCCACCCCACCCCTACTCTCACACATCCGAATGCGATTATCTTCAGAGTTCGCTCTGTTCATAATCATGAAATAGAGAAGAAACCTTATCGAATATCAATGTTGAACGAGACTTAAAGCCGTTATTAATGTTCGACGATCATGTTGAGGTTCAATAAGTCAAAAATATACTTCGAGTATGCGATTGTTCTTTTTCAGTTGCTACATAATGTGGTTGCTAGCACATCTTGAAAAACGTTAAAAATGATTGGGACAGAAGTATCTTAATCATCATTAAATTTTGTATAACTTTTCAAGTAGAACAACAACAGAAATGCTAAGTTTGCATAGTTGTCTAGATGTTGATATGTCGTATGTATTTTGTTAGTTAGAAATGAAGATCTATATAATCTTCAACGAATATTGTTTTTTGAGATCATTAACTAGCAATGTAACAATTAACAAAATTTACTGAATATGATATGAAACTATGCAATGACAACAATACCTCTTTTGAACTATGAAAATTGTTGCTTTATAAATTGTTTTTATCAAAATTTATTCAAAAAATATCTGCATATCGTCTTTTTTCAAAATGTATATTATTTTATAATGATATTGATAGCACAAAACAAGAAAAAATCTTTTAAATAATATCAACATCATGATACAGTAATAATTGTTAGTGGGGGTGTGGGTATGGGTGTAGGAGTGGGTGTGGATGGTAGTGCATACATCAGGATAACATCAACACCCCATATCCACAGCCACAGTTAAACACGTCACACTCACACCAACACCCTCTTATCTTCATGAAATAAAAAGTTGGAAATATCGCTCGTTACTGAATCTCATCTTTTCTTGACGTTTGAAAGGAAAAGATTTGAGAATTTCACATTTCAAAAGGTAAAGATAAAAACACATATTTTTCCTAATACATGAGTAGTACACAGACAGTTTTATCATTCCTGTATGCTAGCTTATTCTTACGAAGGAATCTCATTAGAATTTTTATCCTTTTTTCAGACAAAACATGCAACGTAAAAAAATAAAAAATTATGCTGTTTTGGTGAAATTGGTCAGTGAATCTCTTTTTCAACACCTGTCCGACCAAAAAGGAGAGTTTTTTTCACCGCTCATAGCTGGCAACAGGTTTTGTTATTTTTTTGATGGCATATTTCCAAGTTTTGAGACAGTATTCTTCACTTTTTGATTTTGAACCTTTCCCATACAATGGTAAGCAAGATGCGGCCATGTTCCAATGTAGATTTCGTCATGCAATTTCTTATCATCATCGTCTTCATATGCCTGAGTAATACAAATCTGTCTATTGCGATGACGCCGTTTGGTTTTCCGCCGCCATTTGCAGGTATTTTTTCTACATGCGATACAGAGTCTATATTGATGCGGTACTTCGCTGTCGTCTTCGCTATCAGATATGTCGGTGTCGTTGTGGCTGTCATCTCTGATCTTTGTATTGTAGAATTCGTCGAAAATCCAAACGACCATCCAATCTAAGGCATATTCGATTTGTTCGTCGTCATATAAATAAATCTGGCATGGTGTCTTACAATGCCGACACTTTTGCTTTTCTATAACTATTTGAACAAAACTTTTACGCTCTTTACCTCTCCAAACGACCGTTGTGTAGACCGATTCCCATGCTTGATCCTTGCATTTTTCACATGTGAGCCTTTTTCCCGCAACCAAAATACATTATACAAAACATATTTCAAGTCTGTACTTACTTTCCCTTAGCATTATGCAGTCGAAAAAGCCATCCTTTTTTTCTTCCTTCCCTTAAAGCCGCTAGACTAGTGTCCTGTTCTTCCGGCATTTTCTCAATACGCCAGCCGACTAGGTCGTAGAATTGAATAACTTTATAAAAGTTGGTCTTAATTGGCATAAACCAGTCCTGTTGTGACATGATAAGACTTGTCTATTGCCTTACATATGTGAAAAAGGGACTCAAATTTATTTTCGAAACTTATCTGGTCAAAGCATGGTTGTTTTTATCAGTGCATGAAATCGACGCACGTATGAGACTAATCTATGACGTCAGTAAACTTTGGACGTCAGAAAATGACTTACCAAGACTGAATATTATTTGAGATAAGTAAAGAAGCAACCAGGTTCTCCTGTTTTCATTCATCATGTGATGAGTTCGCATAAATATCTGATTGCAGGGTGTGGGTGTAAGCGTAGTTTATGGAAAGGTGTGAGTGTGGGTGTAGGCGTGGTTTATGAGAAGATGTGAGTGTGGATGTAGATGTTGATCCACTAAGTAGCCACACCCACACCCACACCCACACCCACCCACACTCACACCCACAACCACACACCCACACCCTTCTATCGATTCTTTGAAGTAAACCAGACCATGACTGTGGTCAACGTATTGAATAAACAAGTTTATCATCAGCTACATCAAAAACTACTGTATCAATCGGCTCGACATGAAAAACAACTTAACCTAATGACAAAAGATCCAATTCTATCACCAACAGTATTGCAACAGAAGATTTAGGATGCAAGCATCATGCACCCCCACTATCTGTTCGACAGCTTCACATCGACGACTTTCCGAAAACAATTTTATCGATGGTGGCGAACTTACTACGCGCACGAAGGCACAACTCTGAAAAATGTTAAAGTGCGACTAGTCACTAATACCAATCGAATACTCGAAACGTTCTTCATACATAAGAAATCTCGAAAAGAAACGCTCACACATATGGAACAAACATAAAACGCACCAACAGCTCAACTACAAAACAAATCTATTTGGCCGAAAAAAAAGAAGAAGATCATTTTCATTTTCTATGAATTATGTCATTGCACGTTTCCTCAGATAATTCCAAAAATAAATATATACACTTTACGAGATCCACACTTTCTCTAAAAATTCATTAAAAAAAATCAAACAGGACCAACATGTTTCGAATCTATTCTTTTAGATGTGAAACAAACCCGAATCACGGTCACACGTCAACTATTCGAAAACAGATTTGCCCCCATGCAAAAAAATGACGGGAAAAATCAGATTTTAATCGATTTTTTCTGATAAAAAAATCGGATTGAAATCGGATTAAAATCGTGCCATTTTAATCGATTATTAATCAGAAAAAAATCGATTAAAATTGATTATTAATCAGAAAGAAATCGATTAAAATCAGATCGTTCCCATTCTTTACATGGATAGCTTTGAATCAATTTTAATCGATTCTTACTTGGTAATCGATTTTAATCGATTATTACTTGGTAATCGATTTTAATCATATTTTCGGAGAAATGTGTTTTTCTCGAGATTCGAACTGAAAACCTTGAATTTTTCATATTAAGAAACCATGTAGTTACCACTCAGCTACATGATCGTCCAGTATAGTAGAGTTGGAACTCCTATATAAATTGCTTCAAGTAGAGATTGCGCAATTACGACAGAAATCAATTAAAATCGATTAAAACCGGACAAAATCGATTTTAATGGATTTTTACTCAGTAAAATCGATTTTAATGGATTTTTACTCAGTAAAATCGATTTTAATGGATTTTTACTCAGTAAAATCGATTATAATCGATTCTCGACTCGAATTTAATCAGAATTTGCCACTTTTAATCGATTTTTCGCGATTTTTCTCTCGAAAATCGATTTTAATTCGATTTCCAGGCTTGTTTTTTTACATGGGGCCCTTATCCAACTACCACACACTAATTACATATACAAACTCCAATAAACAAAACAGCATAGCCTGATACAAGAAAAAAAGCATCCAAAACTATCATACGACGCAATCAATTATTATAATTCCAGGAACACATCCTCTAATAGAAAAAGCATGGCTACCAATAGTAAAAATTTCATTTTCAATAGAGCTCAACAATCACTTATATATGCTCGTTTAATTCCACTTCCTTACTCAAACATTCCTTTTCAATAAAAATATTCAGAGCATATAAATTAATTCATATCTGTGTAGTATTTGATTCAGAACATACCTAATGATAACTGTCTAAGCAACAGTCGAAACGCATTGTATGATGCTTTGAATCATATCTTCTACTATAAACACATCCACACCCATACCCAGACCCCCACACCCACTCTTTTGCACGAAATTTCTTTATTGCTGTCGGCTTTTTCTTTTACAAAACGCTACGAAACAAGAAGCAACAACAGAAGCAAAAACAAATTATGTTCATGTGCAGGCATCCAGGCTATTTTATTTAAAGTCAGTAATTAGAACTTTCATTTCATCAGATTACGTTATGGTGACAGTAGCCGATATTCCTGAATTAGCAGTTGATCCTGTTTCTAGCCAAAAGCTGACGATATAAACATCTCCAGCTACAGCCATAAACGACTGACTAAGTTTATCTGTAACTGCGTAACAACCATCACAATAGGAATAACTACCACTATGGGTACGTGGACTGCAGATTATACCGTGAAAATTTCCGTTTTGACAGGCTCCATAAGGAAACGATACCGACCATGATGAGAGACTGCCTGTTTCAAAGCCTCCATTGACCAACATTTGAGTATTACCGTTGTAAATTGACACCTCATCAAGATACGAGTAAGCTGGATCATTACGTAGTAGGATATTAAGTGTGACCATGCCTGTGGTAGGCGCTGTCCATTGATAACAATAACAAGTGTAATAGGGGCTGGTGAACAATGTTGTTGATATAAGAGTGTTGGCAGAACCGACATTGACAGGTGTGCGTGGAGGTGCTGGAGTAATAGCTGTCAAGATTCATGATAGAGATAATATCATAATGGCAAAAAGTCACTAGTGTTAAACCCGAAATCTGAATTCAGATATTCGGATATTCGATTTATGCACCATAATGCAGCATGCTGCTCACTGGTCAGTATTTCGAGGCCCCCTAATGCAGAGCAACACTCGCGCTTTCGAATGCCATTCTTATTAGTTATTAATTAACAATTGATAATTCTGCGAGTATGATTACTCTAGTATCACGCTCTGGGAAGATTGTAAATTTCATGGCTTGTGCGAATATCTCAGCGAGTATCTGAATATCTGATTTCGGGTTTGACATGCATGGGTCTATAGGGGTACACTTTTCTACCTATATACTTCAATACTCATTTCCAATCGTGTTTCACAATAATAGAATATCTCTCTAGAAACACGTGTCTGCAAGGGGGAGGGGGGTCATCCAACTTCGTCGGTCTAAAACTCAGCTCACTCTTTTATATTTTATCTCAGTGAGATTCGCAAAATGAGTCTTGAAGTATAGAGGTAGACAATTTAAACCCCCGCCCCCACTTCCTCCACAGATCGTGGCAGACATTTTGACATGCTATTTCGGATTTTCGGACCACTAATTTATTAATTAAAAAATTAATTAAAAACGAAATAAATTAACATTTTAATTTAGGTCCCGTCACAAACCGTGACAGACATGTCGGAAAAAAGAGAGGGTGTCTGTAACCCATGTAGGCAAACATTTGAAAAAATGTGTTTAAACATTCAATAGGGAACCGCGATTGCGAGTCATTAAAGCTCATTCACAAAACGCAAGAAACGTGTTTTTTACGCAGAATTTTCATTTTCCGACCGTGAAAACAGATAAAAACTCCAATTCTGAGCGTTTAAACGCATCGGTTTTTAAGCTGTTGAATAATTGTGCGTTTAAACACTCAAAATTGGAGCTTTTATCCATTTTCACGCTGGGAAAGTGAAAATTCTGCGTAAAAAACACGCTTCTTGCGTTTTGTTAATGAGCGGTAATGACTCACAATCGCGGTTCCCGATTGAATGTTTACACGCGTTTTTCCAAATGTTTGTCTGCATGGGAAGAGGGGATGGCTGTAAGGGGAAGGGAGGGAGTGAAAGTAAGAGGGAACAGAAACTTGCACACCCTACAACTCAACACACATATTTTATATGTGAGTTTCGCAAAATCTGTAAGTTTAGCCTTTCAACATATACTTTTGCACAGAAAGCCAATCTTGAACTTGTTTTACTGAGAACACATGCTTATGTTCACTAGGGGTGTCATATTCCACTTACTATTACTAGTAAGTGGTAAGTGGTGAAGATTACCATGCAAGAATAAATAATCAATAATTAAGATACTCATTTATTAGCGCTATATTGACAATTTTTTGATGATTACAACACTTACCACTTATCTGGTAAGTGGAAGTGGAAGTGGTGGTAAATGATAAGTGTGACACCCCCAATGTTCACAAAACCTCATACTCTATTTGCTACGATCGGATTGTCCCCATCCTATCGTAAGACGGATAGAGGACACACTTTCTAGTACAGTGGCTAATACGTCTGCCCGGAAAACAGGAGTGTATGATTCGATTCCATGCGAAGGGGAATTATCTTTTGTTTCGTTCTGTTGTTATACCATCACTCTGCTGTCTCGGTGATAACATTGATATTTTACAGAGTAATAAAGATTAAAAGAAGAGAAAGAGTGTAACACTATTTCTAACACTCGATCTTCATAAACATATTTTATCCTGACTCTGGTCTTTTTGCTTGAGAATAACATATTTTTTTCTAGAAATGAGCACACGGCAGGATACAGAATGTCTGGAAAGTCCCCTATAAAAAAATTTGAATATCTTCATCACACTTTGATTAAATGAGCTAATGTTTTTTTCTGGTGGTAGAGGTGAGTTTCAAGTCTTTATGCATAAGAGCAACGTGAACAAATACTGCTTTGAACTACAGAGTAGCGCATAAGAGATGGTCTGCCAAAGGGCGATCTAACTTTGCCTATGACTACTGGAGAAAATGTTTTGTTTTTCGATTTAAATATCCCAAACAAAAGATCTACTCGAACCATACTCAATTTCAAAATATTAGGCCATTTGGTTTTTTTCTATGAAAACTACAGACTGAAATAAGAAACTAGGGTACATTTTAAATCCAAATATGGGTATGGTCACTATTTTGACATGATCTCCCGAACCGTATTACCATTCGAGCTGGGCGACGTCTCAAAAGATGGAGTATTTCATAGGCTAGAAAGCCGGTCTATTTGATCGGTGCACATAATCTGTGTAAACACGCTGCAGGCCAAATTCCACTCAAAACGTGAGAAATAGACTGGTCAGGAAAACATTATTTTCTAAAGAGGTTTTTAAGCAAAGCAGAAGATAACATAGTTCAAAGTAGTATTTAATCACGTTGATCTTATAAATAAAAACTTGGAATTCATCTCTGTTATTAGAAAAAAAATTAGCCCATTTAATGCAAGCGAGGTGGAGATATTCACATTGTATTGATAGATGACTTTCCAGCAAGGAGGAACCAGCAGACTTCAAGACTTCAAGAGCCTTCAACGGACTTCAGCCGCAGTGACTTCATATTTTCACAAGACTTCAAAAGACTTCATAGGACTTCAGAAGACTTCAGAAGACTTCTGAAGACTTCAAAAGATTTCTGAAGACTTCAAAAGACTTCTGAAGACTTCATTGAATTTCAAAAGACTTCATGAGACTTCACAGACTTCTTGAGACTTCACGGACTTCATGAGACTTCAAAAGACTTTATGAGAATTCATAAGACTTCATAAGGCTTCATAAAACTTCACAAGACTTCTACAGACTTCACAAAACTTCATCGGACTTCACAAAACTTCGTAAGACTTCAAAAGACTTCACAAGACTTCAAGAGGCAGATTCCATGCGTATCAAAAAAAAACTTATAGAAATTAAATGAAACCTTTATAACATGCAAAAAAGCTTATCATTAGGTAAGGGTGTCATTTACCATGTACTTTATAATAAATACAAATTACTTATCATTTAATTTACGCGTAAATTAAATGATAAGTAAATATTATAAACTGACACTCTCATTCATAACGGAGTAACTAGTGTCTTCCGAGCACTAGAAACAGAATGATATTGAAAATTAATTGCTCCCAAAAGACTTTTTTTTATATGTAAATATTCTCGAAACTATGCTCATTCAACCGAAAAATGTTGAAGTTAGGGGTGCCAATTTATATTTACTTTTCGTTTAATTTACGCGTAAATTAAACGAAAAGTAAATATAAATTGGCACCCCTATCATATAGAGATTACAAAAAGGTTTCTTGTTTTGGAGAATTGTTTCTCGCAACATATCAATATCTAGAATATTTTACGATGACACGAGTAATGTTGAATATATGATCGTACATATCGCAGACATTTTAAGTGCTTGAGATTACACTCACACCCTATACACAAGCAAACGGCTTGTTGGTTATTGACCGACAAAGTTAGTCGTTTATCGGCTGATAGATTATCACGAGTGATAGAAACAAACCAAAAGGATTGAAACTCTTCATCAGATTGATTTGGATAGATGGAAAATTTCTTATAAAAATAAACCACTTCATTCAAAAAACATTCACTTATTAATTATTATGTTTTCTAAGATCAAACAAGCTTGAATTTTTTCCAGTGCATTAAAAAAACAATAAAAAGTTCACCTTTCTACTAAAATAAGACCGTCGAAAACAAGACAATTTCATTGATTTCTTGTGAATTTTCATGCACGAAATGTATTTCAAAGCTTCCAGAAGACTTCAAGAGACTTCAAAAGACTTCATCAGACTTCAAGAGACTTCATCAGACTTTATGAGACTTTAGAGACTTCAAGAGGCTTCAGAAGACTTCGAAAGACTTTCAAGACTTCATGAGACTTCAGTCGTGAAGTCTCCGCTGTTTCCCCCTTGGTACGAACAGAAGTTTGAAGCTTTTTGGTTTTGTTTTTTAATAATCAAAACGGCAGGCCTCTGATGATCGAGTGAACGTGTTCAATTGCTTAAAAATCTGGAAAATAGCAAATTATTGGTGAACATGGTGGAAAGCGTTAAAAAAAACTCAAAAATTTGTGTTATTCATTGATCTTTTACCGTTAATACGCGTTGCTACCTTTGAACACGGTAAAACTCGTAGAATTTGCCATGCAAATGAGTAATTTTATTAATCTAAGTTTATAAAGATTTGAATCGATCATCACATTAATGTTCATGATCTCACTAAAATCTGGATGGAACCAGGTTAAATACGAGACAGAATCTGATTGACTCTAATAAATAAGGCAAAAGTATGTGCACTTTTACATATGACATGGAAATGTAGCTTGTTTGTTTCTTATAATACATTCTTCTATTCTATCTTCTTTTACCGCACAACCCAAAACGGTAGTATACGTAATAACACTTGTTCTGTCTACATGGTTTTAAGAAAATTTGACCGTTGTGTGACTACAATATATTTTTTCCGAGAGAAAAAGAAAAACTACGCTTCTAAACCAAGATAGTGCCAAGAAAATTTTGTTAGCCGTTACTCTCGAATAACCCTTATGTGTACAGTCGTTGTTTGATGAGAAAACAATCAAACCTAGATTGGTGTTCTTCAGAGAGTGAACGAAAACAAAAATCTAATTTATTGTCGAATGACGATATCAGTGATTCTGAGAGATGACCATGATTTTATTCACATAACTTTCACGATTATTAATCATGTTCATTTTCACGGCGGTAACCAACGATATCCTACCTTTATTTGCTGAAGAGTTGATTTCAATTGCGGATATCTAAAAGTATAAGATGTTCGACAAATATCCATTTTCTAGAGTGATTATCGTCTTACTTTGTTGATGATGGAGCTTATTCCAATCTTTCCGACACTGCAGGCGGTGGCTGCTGCAGATAGATTGCTCTATGAACGAAAAGAGATATATATGAAGAAAAAAAGGCACTAAGAAATTATTTCAATTACTTGAACTTTGCCGGTGTGTATCCTTTTTTGTTTTGCTTACGCTAATAGGAGTTATTGTCGAAGTACCTGCAATACAAGACAATTATTCGTTTCTCAATAGTTGTTTTTTAGGGCATTTCCTATAAAATTTAATATCCTTTTACTCTTTGATGGTTTATCCAAAGCAAAGACAAGTGTCATCAGCAGCAATAGAAGACAAAGAAGGTTTCTATGAGAATGAGGGTGTCTATATGAGCGAAAACTATGAGATTGCGAGTGGCTGAGTAAGGGAGTGTTTCATTTGAACATGTCAGATTTTCGCGTTCTGTGTGAATTTATTAACTTATCTAAAATTGCAATTTTTATCTATAGGTTGACCGAAAGAAAAAGCATTGTTGTAGATTTCTTACTTGAGGAAAAAAATTTACATTACATTCACTCAATCTCTACAGCGTCGGAGCACTAATTCATTTGACTAAACATTTTTTCGATTTTGATCTACGTCTCCCCTTCCTGCTCTAACGTGGAAACCAAAAAACCAAAAATTTAAGAATAACAAAAGAAAATATACCTTACAGAAAATATTTCCAGCGGTTATCATTTTTTTAAAATCGATTTAAAGATAAAAATGTTCAATAGATGTGTCAAAATAGTTATTGAAGTTGATGAGATTTTTAATTGATTACTTGGACAAAATCGAATTTTTATGAAAAATTATTCTTTGAAACTAAAAATCCCATTGAGTTTAATCGAAAATTATCATGAAGATTTTCTACTGATCTTTTGGACTGAATCGACTCTTTGTGCTCACACTTTATGATGCGTACATTAATTGGAGGATATAATTTTTGATTTTCTTCGCAGTATCAAAAGTAGGTACTTTATTTATCAAGTGAAATATTCTTTTGTTTTCATTTTCCCTTACTTGAGGGAGTTGGATTAACAGATGATGGAACAGCAATAGGTACTGGTTGTAGCAGTGGAAATGGAGGACGACTTTCTTCCAATTGAACAATGTGAAGGTTTCCTTGATCAAGACAACCGACTACTTTGAATTGAGTTACAGCCATAAGAAGTACTTCATCTTCGACTGGATAATACGAATGTTGGCGAATATCTCTAGCCTATTGACATTGTAAGGTAAATATTGTTCTGTCACCTGTCGTTCCCAAGAATAGTTTCGATTTTAGAACACCAACAGTAGTTGTCCACGATGAGAAACCCCACCAGACGATTGTTTTTTCTTCGATGTAACGCTTGCTCAAATCTAATTTTACTCCTCTGTATGCAATTTTAGGAAGCGCCGGAAGACGAAGAAGTACGCTGAGAAAAAGTCTCATAAACAAATAGCATGGCCTAAGTTTTTGTTGTCGTTCAGGTGATCGTAATATATTATTCAAAGCGAAATATAGGCATTTATTGATTGGCTCCCACCCCATTGTGTACAGCATAATTGAGGCCGATTCATCTTGTGTCAATCCATCGGCAGGATTCTCACATCTTTGTTTGGCAACATAAGCATGACTTTGAACAGCTGGTAGAAGAGGAACGAGCGAGTCAACAGCTTCTTCAAGTGAAACAACTGGCATTTCTTCATAGCCACCAAAGGGCGCAATAAACTGAAGTGGCTCCTGAGCAATATCTGTAATGCGCAAAATGCGCTGTGCTGTCCCTGTTTCTCCACCTCCTGTTGCCATATCCAGCAGAAGATTCTTCAAAAAATATTAAAATAATAAATATCTGAAAAGTAATAAACGGCAACTTTTATAGTATTATTTTTNCTAATAGTACTTTTTAAAACATTAAGATTCATTTCAGATAATTCTTGTTGTATCACAGAATACAAATACGTTTTCGTCAAACGATATTTGACGATCCCTTCAATATTATTAGATATTTTATTACGAGGCATTAGTTTATCTAAAATACAAATATCATGACAGTATTTAGAGTGTCAGGGGAATAAATTGATATGGGAATCATGCGATCTGTATTAGTTAATAACGAAGAAAAACTCTATGCAAATCGTTTCAAAATAAACTGAACGACCTGTAGAATTTGTTCTAATTAAAGGTTGATACAGTGCTAGATGGTTAAATAGTGTCTACTATTATTTTGAGAAATGCATGATGAGAAAGATTTCAGTTCCTTTTTTTTGTCAATATGACCATGAATACGTGACATGATCAAAACAAAACTATGATAAAATATTATCTAGAAAATTTATGAAAAGTTAAAGAATAGAATTTAACAAAATTGTAACTTTGTTGAAATATATTAGATAAGTTACTATCATTTTTTCTGACGTATAACTATTTTGTTTTTAAAAACAGAATATTTTTCACTTGAGATTATAGATAGAGTGCTTCTAGAGAATATACATCCTTTCCATCTACATACACTGGTTTGCATTGTGACATCAAAGCAATTATGATTACAGTGTGTTTATCTGGTAGGAGTACTCTTAAATTTTGCTTACTTCATTTTAGTTTTTGCACTTTTTAGCATTTATGATATTAGCCAGCTATGTTGAAACAGACAACTGCTACCATCTATCAGTCTTCCACTGGATGCAATAGATTTCATTTCACAATGTAAATCATTGCATATGACTCAAGGAATATGCGTATTATGTAGAAACGCCAAAATAAGAAGATTTTTTTATTAAACCGAAAATGTATTGGATTCAATGTATTGAAAATGGACCTCGTCGAGTGAATCATGCTGCAGGAGCATTAGATGATTTTATTTATTCGTTTGGTGGTTATTCTGATACAGAAGATTATACACAAGTTACTCCAATTGATATTCATATATTTAATATTCGTAAGAAATTTTTTTTTTAATATTTATTGATCGATTTAGTTTTAGATACATTAAAATGGTATTTATTACCAAAACCTCAACGAAATAATCCTCAATATAATGTAACACCTTTTTCACGATATGGACATACAATTGTTGTTTATAAACGAAAATTTTATTTATGGGGTGGACGAAATGATTATCTCGGATCATGTAATCGCCTATTTTGTTTTGATCCTAGTAATTATTTCAAGTAAATATATATTTTTAAAAAATTTTTAAAAATAAATTAAGGATCTCGTCAATGGTCTATTGTATCAATCGTTGGTGATTTTGTTCCAGCTGGTTGTGATGGCCATTCTGCATGTATTATTAATGATCGAATGTACGTTTTTGGTGGATTTGAAGATCATGTAAGTTTATTTAAATTTATTCAAATTTTTCTTCATTTTTTTTTGTTTATTTTTGATTAGACTCAACAATTTTCTAATGATCTTTTTTATTTTGATTTTAATAAATCATCTTGGCATTGTCGTCATTCAAAGGTTTTTAGTTTTATTTTAATTATTTTGTTTGATTATAAATAAAATAATTAATTAAAGATAGGTGATATTATTCCTCAACAGCGTGATTTTCATTCAGCAACAAGTTTAGATGGTCAAATGTATGTATTTGGTGGAAGATTTGATCATATTGGACATCAACAAACAGCACAATCTATTTATGATAATAATCTTTATATATTTAATCCTGAAGATAATTTATGGTCAGTAGTTACAACAAGAGGAGAAATACCATCTGGAAGAAGATCACATTCTGCTTGTTTGTTTTGTTTTTTTATTTTAAAATATTTTATTTTCAATTTGTTTTGTTAGTTGTTCATGATGGAAAATTGTATATATTTGGTGGTTATAATAATGTAGTTGGTAAACATTTCAATGATTTATATGAATTTAATCCGTTAACATTATTGTGGCATTGTATAAAAGTTCATGGTATTGAAAATCCTGTTCCTCGTCGACGACAATGTTGTCTTATTATTGATAATCGAATGTATATGTTTGGTGGAACAAGTCCAATATCAGCATCAACAAATATAAATTATACAGATGAAATACAAAATACTGATCCTGTTGGAACAATACTTTATGATCAAAGTGATCTTTATGTTTTGGATTTTGGTAAGATGAAAAAAAATACCTAGACAATTATATCAAAATTATTCTTTTCATTTTTCACACATGAATAGATAGATCTCGATGAGCTGAGTACGAATATATATATATTATTATTTTGTTTGGAAGAATCTATGAAAAACTGTCTATCTGAGAGTAATTATTATTGCCTTTCAAATATGTTATCATCATAAAATGCATTCGATTATAAAATGAGTGACAAGTGACATTTCAATCAGTCGATGGAATTTTTTGCAAAGCTTATCTAATTTTCTTCTATGTTACAAGTACATTTAACTTTTATATATACCATTGGAACTGCTAGACATTACACTTGAAAAGTATAGGTTCGATTTTGAAAAAGATTAGTTTAATGAAGCACGAGTCTAATTGCTGAACATAAAAAAATATCGGTTCGGATTCTGGATATGATCTTATAGTCAGACTCGACCCGGCAGTTATTGAGATCTCGATGTTTCAAAATATTTTCGCTTTTTCAATGGGAAAAACATTTATGGATGTATTCACAATTATGATATTTGCTACCAGTACAGTGTTCCATTCTGGTTGTATAAGCAACGAGCAAACATTTACTTAGTGAAATCGATCAAGTTTTAGAAGTATAAACATAGCAAGTAAATTCTAGATCACTTGATTAACTTTCTTTTTTGTGGAATTTGAGATGATCTCTTTTTTTTTTTGTTGTTGCTATTTATGAAAGAAACTAAACAACATACTTTTTTATATAAAATAAAAGTTTGAAAACTATGTTGTGACTGTGAAAGTATCTGCCAAATGTCGATTAGTTTTGGTTCAGGTTCGGTTTGAAAAAGTCGTACCCGTGTAGAATACTATTAAGAATCTCTGAAACATAAAACTCTATTAGTAATACGTGGTTTTATTCATCGAAGCTCGGCGATTTTTCGATAAAAATAGTATATTCGGAATCCACACGACAAAACTCTGTCAATCAATGAACATTTGAAAGTGTTCGATTGATTTTAATTTTTTTCATGAAAATCTATAACTTTTGCTTGGAGTTAGAAAACCTCAAAAAAAAATCAAATTCTTCGTAAAAGAGAAAGACATTCTATTCAACTTGTTTTTTTCGTGCTCATTCAGAGTCTATCATTTTTATCAAAAAATTTGCAGAGTTTCGATAAATAAAACTTCGTATTATTGGCAGAATTTTATGATTTAGATGTTCGAAAGCAAGATTGAACGATTTTTTCTCTAAGGAAAGCAATATTATGAAAAAGTTGAGGTATGCATTTCAAGTGCAAATATCTAGCGATTGCAATAGTATATAAAAGTAAGATATACTATAATATAGAAAAAAAGTAGATAAGATACCTTTGGAAAAAGTCTCATCGACTAGTTGAAATGTCACTTGCCATTGATTTTATGATCCAAAGAATTTTATGATGATAACATACTTGAATAATATTAATAATTTGTTTCAGAGTGTCAGTTTTTCATGATGAATGTAAACATTATCATTTTTACAATCTGTTTGAAAGTCGACTTTTTTTAATGAAAAGTTTTTAAAAAAAGCAGTAAAATCCATATTGTTAATTAGCTCGTTGAAGTCTATCTAATCACGTATAAAAAAAAGTAGTGCGTTTTGTATAAATAATATATTAATTAATTTAATCTTTCGAATAATTTTGTTTTGTTTTAGCTCCAACATTAAGAACATTATGTTTACTTTTTCTTGCAAAACGAAGAATTAAAATGAATATTCTTCCAAAAAGATTTCATCAAGAATATCAACTTTTTGCAAAATCAACTTTAATTCGACAACGTTTAACAGGAGAAACCAGTGGATAATTTATTAAACATGAGAAAAAAATATCAGATTTATGTTTTTTTTTTTTTCATATATTTTTAATAATGATTTTTCTCAAATAAAACATTATTGTTTTTATATTCAAGAATAAACAAAACAAATATTTTTCAACGCAATTTGATAAAAATAATTGACTTATTGAAAACTTGAAATATATTTAGTATTTCATCCAGTCAGAACACATGTCGACTTTTAGACGAATTTTCTGCACAAAAAAAATTTAATTTCAGCATGTTTATCTCTAATAATTAACATTTAAATTTTACATGATAAATCAGATTTTTGTCGATTTTTTCAACAAATTTTCAAATTTATGAAATATTTTCGACATTTATTTTTTTTTGTCAATATTTTTTTAGGAAATCTAATTTGAATATTAACCCTTTGATTACGGATCACCCATATATGGTATTTGAAGTTTTGCAGATATTACCGTCATTATAATATTATTTAGACTCGATCGAAAAGATTCCTTTCTTTTACCCTTATCTTAGTAATATTATTGCGTCATCGTCCCGGATAGCTATGTGTGTATTTATGTACTCTCTCTTGCGTTCTGACATGTCTGATTCTCACATTCTACTTTTACTAGTATATTATATAGAATGCGTACGAAAAACTGTCAAGTGGTACAAGAAATTTTTCTTTCATCTGCTGGATTTATCAACCTTGAACGCGTATATACTATTCAAAGTAAAGCATAAAAAAACTATTCAATTTNTCTTGGCATTGTCGTCATTCAAAGGTTTTTAGTTTTATTTTAATTATTTTGTTTGATTATAAATAAAATAATTAATTAAAGATAGGTGATATTATTCCTCAACAGCGTGATTTTCATTCAGCAACAAATTTAGATGATCAAATGTATGTATTTGGTGGAAGATTTGATCATATTGGACATCAACAAACAAGAGAAAATATATATGATGATCGTCTTTATGTATTTAATTGTGAAAATAAATCATGGTCATTAGTTATAGCAAAAGGAGAAATACCATCTGGAAGAAGATCACATTCTGCTTGTTTGTTTTGTTTTTTTATTTTAAAATATTTTATTTTCGATTTGTTTTTGTTTTGTTAGTTGTTCATGATGGAAAATTATATATATTTGGTGGTTATAATAATGTAATTGGTAAACATTTCAATGATTTATATGAATTTAATCCATTAACATTATTGTGGCATTGTATAAAAGTTCATGGTATTGAAAATCCTGTTCCTCGTCGACGACAATGTTGTCTTATTATTGATAATCGAATGTATATGTTTGGTGGAACAAGTCCAATATCAATATCAAGATCAACAAATATAAATAATAGAGATGAAATAGAAGATATTGAGATTCTTCGAACAACACTTTATGATCAAAGTGATCTTTATGTTTTGGATTTTTGTATGTATTAATTAAATAAATAATAAAAATAAGAATTTTTCTTGTAGGTCCAACGTTAAAAACGTTATGTTTACTTTTTCTTGCAAAACGACGAATCAATATAAATATTCTTCCAAAAAAATTTTCTCAAGAATATGAACTTTTTGCACGATCAACTTTAATTCGACAACGTTCAGCAGGAGAAACAAGTGGATAATTTATTTAATAAATCAAAACAATAAGACAATTTTGTTTTATTGTATATTTTAAATAATTATCTTTTTATTTTTTGTTTTTATTAAATACGATATATTTGTTTTTATATTCAAGTTTAAATAGAACAAGTATTTTTTCAACATAAATCAATAGAAATAATGAACTTATTCAAATACTTGAATATATATTTCCGAATTTATATATTAAAAACAAAAAAAAAAAAATCTTAGAACGAACATAAAGTCTTACAATAAAGAGTTTTATATGATAAACTGTAAAATATCTGTTTTTAACTATTTTTTGTTTTGTAAAAATACTTGAATGTTTTATTTTTTTATTAATTTAATATATATGAAAAAGATAAGTTTGAAAATGATCTGTCTAATTAATCAGCTAAACGAAATGAAGAATATTAGCTCTACAGTAGTTATTATTGGAAAATGCAAAAAAAAAAAAATAAAAATAAAAATAAATCTATAAAAATAACAAGTGAAAAACTAAAAATAAAATAGTTTGACTTTTTATTGAATTGTATTATTCGAAGAAAAATTTTAATCAATAAATTAATTTAAAATGTCGACAGAATATTTGTTTCTTATATTTATTATTGAATTAAAAAGAACAACAATTTTAAAATCATTTTTATTAAAGTCTTTAGACAAATGTCAAAATTGATTTCTCATTAAATCTAACATTGGATAAATTTAAATGATTTTTTTATTTGAAATAAAATCTCTTTCTCTATGAAACTAATTTTTCTATTAATCTATAAAAAAATTTTATATCATCTTTAAATACTTGTTTAGCAGTAAATATTAAAATTATAGTTGAACAAAAATAATATGTTCTATAAAACTAAAAAAAAAAAAACTCTCTATTCAAACGTTGTGAAGATTGACTAATTTATTATCAGAAGAAATAATTTCAATCAATAACATAAGTAGATCACAACTAAACAAAAAAACATAATATATTCCTCATTATAATGTTTTATTCATGATTCAATTTGATTCTAATCTCGTAATCGATAATATCGATAAATTAGGTCTCAAAAATCTTCATATGTTTTTTCCATTTATACTATTAGAAATTCACGTTAACCAAATATTTTTATTTATAATTTAGTTTGAATTTAGACTAAACAAAAATTAGAAGAAAACAATAAAAGTTTCATATGTGAAACATGTTATTATTTCTATAAGGTAAATGAATAATTCAAAATGATATTTCTATTTTCTTTTTTTTTTTTTTTTTTCTTTTGACATTGTCACTCATTTCGATTGAAATAAATAACAAATAGTACACATTCTCGTATTGAATACAATATAGTAGAGTAACAAATTATGATATGATGACAATGAAGAAGCTTTTCATTGCACACGGCAAGTCTGTCAGATGATCGTTCTCTTTTCATTCTTCTTTCTCATTCATTGAAACTTCGGTAGAATAAAAAAGAAAAGAAAAGAAAAGAAAAAAAAAAAGACGATGTGAATGAAGAAAGAGAGCAGAGTAATCGAGTATCATCCTCATCAACGACGTCAACAACGATTCTATGCGTCAAACAAAGAGACCTTCGACAGCCACTCGTTATGCATTCCAAGGTCGTTTCTCGCTACACACACCCGTGTACTATACCAGACAGAAAAAGGTTTTTTTACCCATTCTTCTCTACTCTCACTATATTGGTCACCATCACTAACGAGCTCGACACGACAATACCGAACGAGAGAGAGAGAGAGAGAGAGAGAGAGAAAAAGAGAGTCAGGCAACGATATAGTCTTGTCTTGCCTCTTTTTTTTCTTTTCCCTTCATCACTGCTGATAGAAAAAGAGAAAAAAAAATGAGAGAAGAAAAGCAAAACAAGCTGTCTCTCCAAAAGACGGTTTTTCTCTCTCTCTCCCTCTCCGTCGTTGACTGCCACCACCAACACCGCTGTCGTTCTTGTTCAAGGACTGTCGGCGTCTGCGAGCCGCTAGCAGTGACGACGCTCATACGTCCTATGTAGTTGTTGTCGAGCTTTGCTGTCCTTGAATGACAAGGTCAAGCAAATTTTTGTATCCTAAAAATATTCTTAGATTCAACCATTGAATACCGTGTTTTCTAGATTAATAAATGTAATTACAAACGATTTCATATCATTTTATCGATATTCAACATTTTTCGTCCAATTTTTTTTTATATGTGTAATTAAGTCAAAAATAAAAAACGAATTATTTTCGGTCGTCGTTGATTAAGTAAGTCAAACAGTTTCTGTTTTTTAATTTTAATAAAAAAAAGAAAAAGAAAAAGAAAAACGAAGAAGATTTTGAAGAAATGAGATCTTCTATGAATTTCTTATCTGCGACCTTGAACATGAATCGATGTTATTCTGTGGCGCGTCGCTTGGCCTTGAGCTCAAGAATTGTTTGCGCATGACGCGCCGATGAGAAAAAACGAAGAACGAACAAGGCCGTTTGTTAAAAGCACGAGTACACCAGCTCTTCAAGGACGTTATTATGTCATCGATAAAAACCTTCAACTGGACGAAGACAATCATCGAAATATAAAAGAATTTTTCTTTCGAAAACTAAAATATAAATTTTGTTCTGATTAGATAATTTCTTAGAGAATAAAAAAAGAAAAGTCAATGAAATTCTATGAGATTTATATATATATATATATAAATATGTCCTGGTGAAGGTCGTTCCTTATTCACTAACTTTCAAGTAATCTTTTCTTTCTTTATCATCATAAAAAACACATAATACTTATTTTTCTTTGATTTATTATTTTTATTTTTATTTTTTGTTTGATTCATTATTGTTAGGATAAAAATAAAAACACAAAATCTATTTATCGCCTTATCATAAAAATCTATGTAGAATCTAAACTGACTAAAAATAATGTCAATGTCAAATATTCTACTCTATGTTTTTTTTCCTCTTTTATGAGAAAGAATAAAAAAATCTTCTATTGTACATCATCATACACATTACATTTTGATTAAGAAAGAAAAAAAAAAAAAAAAAAAAAAAAAAAAAAAAAAAAAAAAAAGGAAAAAAAGAAAAAAATTAAA
>CAJNSZ010000331.1:4700-44855 GCA_905329745.1 Rotaria sp. Silwood2 | reverse complement strand
AATCTCTTTCCCTCAGTCCAAGCGGTAAACAGTTCTTCTTCAAATAAAACAATCCCCGATTCAGTCCGTTGAAGTATAGTGAAAAAAAGTTTGTTCTGCCAGAGGGCCCATTCTTGGCCTTGATCTCTGGAAAACTCCTGAACGCTGAGGTTTAGAGAAGTAAAAAAAATTTCGTAACTTTACTCTGATGTGCCCAACATTTGTGGAAAGTTTCAGGCAAGTCCGATGCACTGTAACGAAAATCGATTTTGGAGGAGAAGGAATGCCTTAAAAAAGAATTTGATTCAAAGCGATGTAAACACTGGGAGATACGAACGAAAATCAAAAGGGAGAGGGTAATGTCTACAGTTAAATTCAATAGATTATATCCTATTGTTGCGGTTTGACTAACTGTTAGAAAAGCAAGTGTCATGAATTTATTACTACTCTATTCATTTTTATGCTGAGTTTGTCTTGCACAGAAATAATAGAATAGGTTTTTAAAAAATCCTGATTTTTTCCTACGAAATTGTTCTACTTGTTTTCCTGATTTCAATATCTAATTCGATGCAATTTCTTGTGAGGATGATCAATACTCATTTATTCAACACATAATGATAAATATTTTATATCAATCACATCACACTATCAAAAATCGATGAAAATATAAAAATAATATTTAAAGAAAGCGCTTGGTTAGATAAAAATGATACCAGTTGAAAATAATAGAAAAAAAAATCCGTGATGAATTAATGACAAAATGTCGAAAGTAAATAAATATTTAAACATTAATAACTGCTGTTCGTTGAGTGAAAATAAATGATATTCTATCAAAAATATCATCTAATTCCGATAAACTTGATAAATCTAAAAATTTACATTTATCACCTCCAGCTCGTTTTAATTGATTCATAGCTTGTCTTCCTTGTATTTCAAGTCCAATACCAATTAATAACATATCAGTTTCAAAATCATCACAAATTTGTTTAACTCGTTGACATGCTTGTGCTAAATTACATTTCGTTGAACTACAATCTTCTCCATCAGTGATTAATATAATTTGATTTCGATTTGAATCACCCAATAAAAGTCCCGCAAATTTATTTCTTAATAAAACTTGAAATGTTGAATCAATAGCATCATATAATGCTGTACCAGCATTAGCATCATCGACACTTGGTTTCAAAGCAGATAGAACTAACGCTAATTTTAATTTAGCAGTATTAGCAGCTTCAGCATCCATTATTTCATAGACTTTAGCATTAAATGCTAGACATGTTAAACGATCTTTTAGACCTAATTGATTAGCGATTTTAATTATTCCACGTTCTGTTACTGGCCATCGATTTTTCGAAGGATTTATTCTATTATTTGCTTCATAACCAATCATTGATAATGATACATCTACTACTAAAACAATATTATAACTATGAATAGCAAGAGAAACATCAATTTGTCGAGGTAATGGATTTGATATAGAAGTTTGTGTTCGATTTGGTACGACTTTTGAAGATTGTTGAGGTTGTTTTATTGGAACTAATGGATGAGTATCTTTATGTCCTTTTTGATTTGGATTTGAATTAAGACATTTCGAACATAAATCATAATCATCACATATTGAACATTTATATCGAACACCAATTATTGGACAACATCGACAAACATCACATATAACATCATGAGTTGTTGTTTGATCAACTGATCTATTTTTATTTGTTGTTGTTAATGTTCCACCACAACTTTTAAGGACATCTTCATATTCTTTTTGATTTGGCTCTAATTCACAACATTTTTTATAACATTCTATTGCTTCTTGTTTACGATTTAACATTTCTAAGGCTCTTCCTTTATAGAAATATCCTTTTGTCCAATTAGGATCAGCTTGAATACTTGCTGATGCATCTTTTAAAACTTTATCAGCATCATTTAAACGATAATAACATAAAGCACGATTTGTTAAATAAGGAGCATAATTTGGGACTTGTTCCAATGCATAACTGAATAGTTCTACAGCTAAAGTGTAATTTCCTTCAGTCACTGCTGTTTTTGCTTGCCATTTTAATTTTTCTGAACTAGCTGTTGGTTTTACTTTTGCACTACTCATTTTGTCTATGAAAAATCACAGATCAAACGATACTCACCAAATATAATAATGATTTGAAATAAAGGTATTTACAAGGATGTAGAAAAAGATCATTAATTGATGTTTTTTTTCTTTTCGAAGAAAAGTGTAAAAGGTTTTTTCCAACTTAATTTCTTATCGTCTATTTTTTTTTCAAAGTATGTTATTGACGTAATTATGAGTAATAATAGGTTAAATATTTTTTCTTCTTCCTTTCTTTTTTTTTGCATAATATTGTATGTGTTTTTATTACTCCGAGACAGTGTCTTTTTTTGTTACTTGATTAATAAAAGGATGATTATTTATACATGTATATTGTCTAATTTCAACAAAGTTAAATAATAACTTAATAAGAAATGAATTCATAAATATATTCCATTAATCATACATTATTACTACACTATTTGTTTATTGAACATTAGCTTGTTCTATAATCAGATCATTTTTCTGAAATGATGATGTAATAAACTTGAAAAAATGCTGTTGTAATCTTCGTGGATAAACAATATGATTAAGAAAGTATCATGTTCTCATTCTTACCACAGTACTGATTCGTATTAGGGTGTGGGTGTGAGGTGTGGGTGTGAGGTGTGGGTGTGAGGTGTGGGTGTGAGGTGTGGGTGTGAGATGTGGGTGTACTCTACACCCTACGCGGACCATAAGCATCCTCCAGGCTTGATTATTATTATGAAAAATGTTGTTCTTCTTCTTATTATTATTATTCGAAAATCTCATTTATGTTTTTCGAACCATGTCTAAGACATTTGTACGTCATGGAGAAATTTCAATGGTGTATTCTCTTAAGGAACGTCATTGTTTCATCAGAGAAGATTGATACGAAATCTTTTTAGAATCTCGTTTTTTTTTCTTATTTACTAATTATAGATACTAATGCTTATTCAGACAATATATCGCTACTCATGTAAATATTTTTTGCCTGGAAACGCGTCTGAAACGAGTTTCGTTGGCGTGCGGAACGCTAAGACTGAACGTGTTTGAACGCGTCCCCAGTGAAACAAAAGAAGGGTTTAGACGCGATTTATTTTAGAAACGCATTGCAATGCGTTCGCAGTTTGACTTGCGTTTAAACGCGTTTCTTAACGAAAATGCGTCTTCTGTGAAAAATTCGAAGCGTCTGAACGCGTTTCATATAAAATATAAAAATTTTGAAAAATATATCAGAATTCATCCCAGATCCGAACTGAGCCCACATCATCAACATTTATCGATGATCTTAGCCTAACCTGGCACATGAATTGAATTTTGCCTTAAGCGATGACGATTAGATTTGAACAGATGAACCAGTGATCAGAAGTAAGATATTAAAGTCATAACCTGATTTTTCACTTATTTTTTTAAATAATCTTATTATTTTTTTTATTAAAATGATATCTTTTTTTTTCGTCTACTAAACGTGATTAATATTATGAAAACTCTTTAATTGCAATAGTAACATGATAAATAATTTTGTCGAAGGATTTAATGAATAAATAATAATTCATACAATTTATTTAGTAGAAGTATGATAAAAGTTATTAATCATAGAATTTTAAAAGTAGTATTTACCAGTTTGCTAAAAGAACATTGAATAGTTGAAAACTGTTACAATATTGTCTCATTATTATTCATACAAACTTTAGAGAAATATGATTTATATACCTTATATTTAATTAAGTTTTTGTCTATTTTCACATCATCTGAACATGCTTTATTAAAAAGTCTAACGGAGTTTAGGTAAATAATATATATATAAACCGACGATTTCGATCATGCGGTTAACCTTTCTAGAGCAACAATTTTTGAAATGAAATCGCGTCTAAAACGCGAGAAATGAACGCGTGCAAACGTGCTTATAAATATGATCGCATCCCAACGCGACTAAAAAATATTTGAGGCGCGTTTGAAGGCAGTTAGTGGATAAAATACATTCAAACGCGTTAAATGTTTTTCAGAGACGCGTTGAGAGGCAGTTCATATTTTTTTCTAATTGTGTTTAAACGAGTTGCATAGAAAAACTGCGTTCAAATGCGTTTCAAAATTTATTTAACCGCGTGTCAATGCGTTTCATATAAAACCGTGTTTGCATGCGTCGTGAAAACGTTTTATGACTGCGTCTCAATGCATTCTATTGTCAAACTGCGTTTCAACGCACCGACTTTGCGTTTTGTGTTTACATGGGTAGGGTTTCTTTTACTATTTGTCTAGAAGACAGTGAGGCGTTGAATAATTAAAAAAATAGAAGTAAAAAACTTTATGTGATTCAATTATGTAAAAGAAATAAAACACATGCCAATCCAGTCCTATCAGAACATTATGATTTGAAAACTTTCGTAATGGAATGTTTTAATACGAAAGAATCAAGCACGTTACGTATATGAACTATCCTTGGAAACAATAGAAAATTATTCAATGTGTAAACTAATAACATGTTGTTAATATCATTAGTTCTTCGTTATGGAAAGCTAAAATTATTATCGTTGGCAATCGTAGAGATTTACATCGATAAATATGAACTATATCAATCGTTTTGTTTTTCTCGTTTTCAACAATGGATAATCATATTCATTATAGTTATTATTAGATTGAAAGTTAAAAAAAAAAAATTCATTGAATCTGAATCATTACTACACGTTGGACTCAGTAACAATCATTGCTTGGTCTGATGGTGGTTCAATTATATTTATTATAAATATTATTAGATAGAAAATTATAGACAAAAACAAGTTCATTAAATATAAATCATCATTATCAGTTGACCTAACAAACAACTATTGAACTACTCATTGATTTGATTGTGGTTCAGTTGTATTCATTATAACTATTATTAAATAAAAATTAGAAGCAAACAGAAATTCTTTCAATTTAAATCGTCTTTATTTAGTCGAGCTAACTAATATTTATTGATTCATCTGATCGTGGTTCAATTATATTCATTGTAACCATTAATAGAGAAAACTTAATAACAAAAACAAATTTAGGGTGTGGGTGTGGGTGTGAGTGTAGGTGTGGGCGTGTATGTGCCTGTATGTGAGCAAGTAGTTGTGTGCATTGATATTCCAGCTGTCTACATCCACACCCAAATTCACATTCCCCATGCACACCCACACTCACACCACAACCTAACAATTGTTTTAGAGTTTTCGTATTCTTCCATAGGGAAAACCTTTGGTTTATTTTTTTTACAATCCAAACATGTTTTTTCTGTAACAGCATTTTTCACAGTTGTAAAAAGCGCTCGGAAACAATATTTGAAACTAATATTCTCCAAATTATATTTGCTATTCTTGATAAAATTAGAAACGAATGTTGTTTTTTGCCTCTTCTCAATGACTTTTATTGATACATCAACATCTGTTATTCATTTTTCAAGCTCTTTTTTCGTTAAAACTTTCTTACTCGCAATGTTTTTGCTGTTTCTGAGAAGAAAAGGAATAAAGTCGATGACAATATCAGTTTTTCAGTTACTTAGTCGCTTATTTTTTTGATCCTTTCAGGAGATGGGAAGCATTGATTTGAATCAGATGTTGCTAAACCATGAGAAAAAGTTCGAAGTTTTTCGGAGTTAAGATCCGAGCTCGACAAAAAATTTTCTCGAAATTGGAATCGGAGTCGAAAAAAAACCTTTTTGAGTCGAAATCGAGTTTCGGAATCAGAAGACACGTCTCCGGTGATCACTAGTGTTGATTCATTATTACTACAACTTCCTCTATCGAGAGACAGATAAACGAAAGGAGTCGAGGTGTGTCACTTGAAAAGGTTCTCTCATAAATGAATCCTATCTGGAGTTTTTTTGAATAGCACAACATGACGAAATAAAATACACCCGTCTGTGCGAAATATGCTGTAATTTATTAATAATGATAGAAAGGCTGAAGTAATTTCATATCAAGTATGCTCCTTCCAAGCATAAAAAAAAACAATTCAATTACAGTTTTCATTTGTTTCTCTATGGTTCTAAAATAATTAGATCGAGAATCTATTGTTGAATTATGAAAGATTTAAAAAAAAAGTCTACTATTAACCAAAATCTGTGAAACAAAGATTCACGAATGTAAATTCACTTTAAATGATGGTAAATACTTTGAATTGATGAATTATTTATGAAAATTGGATGTTATCTCATATTTTTGAAACTAGACTTCTTCTTATTAAAGCTTGGTTTAAAGTGAATCGCAGTGAATAACACTTACTGTTTTTATTGAATAAAACTCGAGTCAATTATTTTCTCTTTCTTTTTGCTATGTCTTATCTCTCCATTCGACCATTGAGCCCAATATGGACCGTTGGATCGATGCATCAGCTTATTGAAACGTTTTGAAAAGGAAATGTTTACTTCCCATGTATTTGAAAAATGGTACAATTATATGATAATGCATAACACAGATTGCATCCATAATTTTCAATACCGCTACACAAATCATTTCTATCGTACATAATATATTGTATGGAACCTCTCAGCAAGGTTTAATGCACAATGACAAACTATGTCTGTTATGTATTTCTATCTCTTAAATAATGTTTAACCAAGCATAAAAGAAATAGATTAATTTGACGAGTATTGAAAAACATATATATGGTCGTCGGTATGTGAAAATTATGCTACGTTGTTAGTATTTCTTGTTCTTTTATATTCAAACATAGCTATTTCAGCAGTCATTTTTCTAACGTAAGAGAACATTGACGCACTTTCATAATATCTTATCGTGCAAAAGTTGTGTATCATGGTCTCAAATCTAAATAATACATCAATAGTTGACGATGAGAATATGCCTAATGATCAAACAATGCGATTGTGGTTAATGATTCCTGTCAATATTTTATCAATCGCATATTCACTTTTTTACCTCTATCACTTGCTTACTAAATGTGTTCTACGAAATGCATTAAATAATCATCCAATAATTGTTCTGATTATTTCTATATTTTTCACTCAATTGATGGATGTTCCATTCTATATAAGCTACCTTCGCCTAGGTTATGTATGGCCTCAAACGTTACCTTTTTCTGCGTTCTGGTGGAATATAGATCAAATTAGTTTTCAAACGGTGATCATCGTTCTTACTGAGACATCATGCGAAAGACATATTCTTATTTTTCATGAAAAATGGTTAGCAAATAGCAAGAAACGTTTGTTTTATCATTATATTCCATTGATCATCTCGACTGTATATTCATTATTATTTTATGTATTAATTCAAATATTTGTTACATGTGACAATGGCTCATTCTCAAAAGAGATACTTTTTTTGATATATCCTTCTCTTCTTACTTCTGTCCAGCGATTTTATCTTTTCTTATAGCTATTTAATTCTTCTATAGCTATTTAATCCTCTAATAGATCTCTCGCCTTCGCCTGCAGCTATTTCATTTTTCCATCACTATTTAAAACCTTCTTCAGTAATTTAATCTCCATCTAAAGCTATTTAATTCTTCCATAGCTATTTAATCCTATAATAATTCTCGTCTGAGTCTGTAGCTATTTAATTTTCCGTTCAACAATTTAATCTTCTTGTGTCGCAATTTAATTCTTCTATAGCTATTTAATCCTATAATAGATGTCTCGTCTTAGTCTATAACTATTTAATTTTCCCATGACTATTTAATTTTTCGTTCAGCTATTTAATCTTCTTGTACTGCTATTTAATTTCTCTGGAACTAATTAATCCTATAACAGGTCTCTTGTCTTAGTCTCTAGCTATTTATTTTTCCCATGACTATTTAAAATCGTCTTCAGCTATTTAATCTTCTTGTATAGCTATTTAATTGTTTGGTAGCTATTTAATCCTATAATAGATCTCTCGTCTTAGTCTGTAGCTATTTAATTTTTCCATGACTACTTGAAATTTTCTTCAGCTATTTAACTTTCTTGCACAACTATTTAATTCTTCTGTAACTATTTAATTACCAAACAGCTGTTTTTGATTTTGGTATGGAGCTATTTAATGTTCTTATGGTTGTTTGAATTTTTGTTCAGGTATCAGGGTTTTAGAAGAAAAAATCTAATTTTACTGTCATTCTTAGATATACTTATATCATATAGTTACTTTTTTTTGTTTATCACATCATTCACCAGAGTTGGGTGAAAAAGAATTATATCTGATTTTACAATCATTTTGACATGTATTTAAATTATGAAGTAGTTTTTTTTCTTTATCATATCATTGAAAACGGTTCGATGAACAAAAAAGAAAAAGAAAAGAAAAACTATATAATTTTATTCTCATTCATAAATATATTTACATCATCTACTAACTTTTTTTTCTTGATTATATTTTTGAGCAGGGTTTGAAGAAAATAAGATAATACTAGAAGTAGATCGTATTCTTTTTGTGTACTCAAAAAGTGAGTACAGTCTAGAATCGGTCAGTGTGTCCGTCCGTTCGACCGTCCGTCCGTTTATACGATAACTTTTGAAAGGAGAGTCCGATTGCGATGAAATTGGGTGTGGATGTGGGTTGGGTGTGGGTGTGGGTGTGGGTGTTGGTGTGAGTGTGGGTGGATTTTCTTCAGTGTGATTGGAGAGAAAATGGGCCCACACCCACACCCACACCCACACCCACACCCACATCCCACCCACACCCATACCCACACCCACATCCCACNTGATAGAGTGAATGTGGTCAGAGGCAAACTACCTAGTCTAAAGCTTTATACTCAAACTTCAACCGTGCATATAGTATTCTCCAGCGTTGTCACCTTTTCTGTTTTTAGAAGAAAAATTCTGCTTTTTTTCTATCTTTTCAGATATCTTATCTTTTTCACATTTAAGTAAACTTTTTGCATTATACTAAATAGTTTTTCAAAAAAAAAGAAGAAAAATTGATAAATAGATTTCATAGTATTCATACCTAATGCGTATTCTATCGTAGGAATAATATCATTCCCGATTTTTACTAATTAATAAAAGCTGAAAATCTTTATTTTCTCTTTTACAGCATCTACGCTTATCTTTCTTTGTATAATCTCTTGAAGTAGATCTGGATCTCGGTGTAAATATCTGTAATTGGCTAGGCTCATGTTTTATATATAAACCGAATCCGAAAACTCCTAAAACCATCCTATCTCACCTTTGAGAGAGATAAATTTTAGACTCATCTACATTCACAGATCTAAGGTTTTCAAAAAACTAAGATAATCCGATGGAATTGTATTCAACTACATTATTTTTCTTTTTCAGTGTGCAATAAAGATTTGAGATTGATGTTTTGAAATTTCCTAAATTCATCAAGCTTAAGTTGAGAAGTCTTTTAGTAACAAAAGAATCTTGCTGCTTGTTCAAAGTTATTTTGTTTTTTAATGGTCAAAAGGCAGTAATACTGCTATTCTCAATAAAATACTTTAATTCATTTTTACAGTGACTCCAAAGATATGCAATATTTTGACGCTAATTTAGATTCAACAATTATCATAATCTAACTATTTCTCAGAGCATTTTGGCAGCAATTGTATTACAGTGAATCCTAATTCATTTTTACTCTTGAAATGGGACAATAATTGACTGATTCTGACGGAATTTCAAGAATCACAACTGATTTCAATGCTAACAGAAAAAGATTTTCAATGATACGTTTTCAGCAAGCATTAGGTCGTTGGAAATTGAAACAAAGATTCTTGTCAGGAACTTACATATCGATTCGAAAACATTCCAACACTGCTGATGTTAATAATGATAAGATGAATTGGGTAAATTCAAAAAGTAGTCAAGAGGAACGACTGTTCTTTTTTGCTGAAAATATTGAACCTTAATAAGAAAATGAAATCAAAGAGTTCAACGGACATATCGAATGAACAAATCTTCCAACCTGATTATATCATCTTCACTGAAATTTCTAAAAGTTGATCGGTTTCTTCTCCAGAACAATTCAACGCATCCAATAACGTCTTATTTTCAGGCACTTGATATCTTTGTGCGCTCGTAACATGATAAAACTAGACGAATTTCATAGGTATACAAAAGCAAATCATTTCTTTTTTTCGTATTTGAAGAACGGCAGATTTATTATCGAATACAATTGCAATTAAATATGAAGCTGCTATTACAGTTCTAGCTTCTTCAAAAGAACTGTAGAAGTAATTATTTTGATTGCATTTGATAGATCGTATAAAATTTAAAACGAATAGTTTAGCTGTATAGTTTCGTCATCAATTGAAAAGCAACATTATATTCCCTAGATCGAAAGGATAGGATCTAGAAACCGAAATTCACCTGTGTCTGTCTGTCAGTTTGTCTGTAACACGTGGTACAAATGACCACAGCGGTGGTATAATTTACCATATATTATATAAAACGATCTAAAAGAAATGTTGATGTACGTATATAACATAGAGATCAGAATCCCCTTCTCTGCGCAGACTAACAGACTAATTAGCGAGCTATCGAATATCATATATATAACTAACACCTAATTCACATATATGCAGTGTTTCTTGTAACAATTGTATAGTATAAAATAAGTAATGATGAAGAAACTGGTCCCTATATAAATGGAAAAAACGATTTTCGGTTGATTAGCAACACTAGCTGCATTATGCTTGACATTTTAATTTCATAAGGATTGCACGAGCAACCTTTTCACCATTGGAAGCATTTTTATGGCCATTTAGACTATATCTTCAGTTATTTGCGGCATCCCTGTAGCAACAAACCAAAAGGATGGCACCAATGACCACAGATATGGTTCAATTAACCAAAGATATCGTGAAAATGATGAAACACACGCTTTAAAATTAAAATTCCAGAAGCATCGTGTAAATAATCACAAATATATTACCAATGACAATTGATGACACAAATATGATCTTTTTAATCAAGAATTCGGCACAAATGTTCGCGGACACAAGGCATAGCTTCAATGTCCGCAGTTACTGACTGTCCCTAAAAAAATTGTGACTGCCAGAGTGTGGGTGTGGGTGTGGCAACCTATGAACAGTAGACTCTTACTCACACACCCACGCCCACATTCATGCCCACAGCCTCTATACTTTTCAGGATCGAATAAAATCAATCCCATGAAACTGAAGAGTTGTTTGATTGACAAAAGCACATAAAATACTTCACTTTTCGAATTGTTAAAGCTTTATGAATATTTAAAAAATCATCAAAAAATTCAATTTGTTTAGTTATGAATGTAGATTATTAGTACTCATTTTTTCCATTATTAACATATATTTAAACATTTTCGTGACATTTTTTTTTAAATTTTATTTAATTAATTCACGATAGTATTTTAATGTTTTATACGTAATACGATTTGAATTGTGAAATGAATTTGCACCACGATAAGATGTACGAATCAAATAAATAATATGAGGACCACCATCACAATTCCATTCTATACAACTTGCTTTACTATCAAATAATAATGATGGGAATTCATCGAACTGCCAATCAACATAATGAAAACCAGTATAACGAATACTATCATTCAATGTAAAACCAGTATCATCATATAAAAGACGATCAATAGCAATAGTCCAATTACTTAAATGAATTAAATCTTTTGTATATGATAAACTTAATATATTACGTTGAGTTGGTTCAAAATTTTGTGTTACTGGATTTACTAATGAAAAATATGCTTGAGTAATTGGATCATATCGTATTGTGAATTTAGTCATACCACCAGGAAATGTTATGATTGAAACAAATGAAAGTGTATTTGTTGTTTGATTTAATTCTAAAATAATAGCGAGATTTGATAATGGTATCGAATTAAATCGTATCACATTTAATACACGTATTTCTTTGGATGATACTTTAGGTACTATAACAACATTGCCTTCTAAATATCCAGGTGCACTTATATTTGGAAATGATTTTGGTATCCATTCTTTATTGAAAATAAGTGGTGGAGTCAATCGCCAATTGTTAGGAGACATAATAGGATCATCTGTGCTCGATTTTGATAAATTACAACTAATAATTGCTGCTTGAAAATCTGTAGGCCATCGAGAAGGTGCTGGCCAAGCCTCTACAGCTCGATACATGACTTGATTAGCAATAACAATTGGTGTTGGACCTGTAGCAAATGAACCATGAAATAAAATAACACCATTATCATCTCCATTATAAATCCATGATGAACCATTATCACTACTTCGATGTATTATTATATTCGCATTTGAATCACTATCAGTGCCTATTGCATAGATTATATCATTGTAAACTGCTAATGTTGTCCAATAACTATGTTTTATATATGAAATAAACGACCATGTTTCACCGTTATTATCACTAATATAAACTGAAACATTTCTTGGTTGAGATCTATATCCAGAACCAAAGAAATCATGACTAGCAACAAGACGACCTGATGATAAACGAATGATTGATGGTGAACCAAGATAAATATTCGATGGTTCATCATGATAAGCGACTTCATTTAAATCGAGACTAGAATCTGGTATACGTGTACATTCTATTATATGTGAAAATGGCATAAGATATATCATTATACATATTAATTGAATATTATACATCGTTTTTATTGCTAAAACTCTAAAAGACATAGAACATAAACTTAAATATTTTGCCTACTAACCTCTACCTTCTCTTAGTATAAAGTATTCGTGCACGCACATTTACTTCAATTTTTGATAAGTTGTTAGTTGTTATCATCTGTTGACACTATACCTGGTTTATGTCGCTGTTATTTTTCGATTAGCCTTTGAAAATGTTCTTGCCTTTTCTAATGTACTATTCCATAGTATAATAAATAAAGGTTGAATGCCATCATAAAAATCATTTTTAAGGATTCATATATCTAAATAGTATGTGTTAAGATAGTGCTGGATTTTATAAACGTCAATATAAATATTCTGCGCCGCCCTTAATTGACAATCTGTAAATAATTACCATTCAGTTTGAACAAACATGTGCATGCCAATCATTTCCAGACCGAGCATTACAAACGACTAGATACGATCGTATACGGCCGCACACGGTCATATTTTCGCCGTAAGTATATGCACTGTATTACGGCCGTAAGCGCCGCCATACAGCTGCAGTATATGACACAGCAAATACCGTAAAACAAGACAGCCACCCCCACCCACTTTCCAGGCCAAGCCCTAGTCATAGTTGGGCGTGTCCTAAGGTTATCGGGGACGCTCTTTCAAATGAATGGTATATATGTAGGGTTCCGTCTTTTATATAACCGAAAAATACAATCTCGAAATCTGGTTGATCAATTGAAATGGACGGATTATCACTTAGAGCCGGCGTAATTTATCGACGGTCGTAAACGATGGGTTTTTACGCTATTCATTTCTGATGAGTGTAGTGATAAGGAAACGGTTGTTGACGATTGCTGGATACGACAACCGAAAACAGCTAGCGTATACGGTGCTTTACAGCTTTTTATCTAATGCACGTATACGGTCGCCGTATTGTTACGGTAGTCGTTAACGGCAAGTCTTTACAGTTATTGTTCACAATGACCGTATTACACCGGAAACAGTTGATGTTATCCACCATAATTGGTTGGTATACGACCGTGTACGACCGAGAAGGATTGACCTGTGTTAATTATCAGAGACTAGTATCTTCGCCAACATTCAAAGCGAAATCATATATGTTGATCCTGAAGGGTGTGGGTGTGGATGGGTGTAGTATCTCTTTCACCCATCCTCTCACGCACACCCACACCATCTTGTATTTCATTCATCTGTTGTTAGCATAGTAGTACTTTCTTTGTTAGTGATGCATAGACAAGAGCATAAGCTCTTTTTGAAGAGAGTGACATTTTTTCTTTCACACTGTATAGGATGCTGTTTTCTGAGACTTTTTATATGCCACGTGGGATAAAAAATCTATTCAATATATCATGATAAGAAGTGATGCACAATAGTTCAAAACACTTTTTGTTTTAAATGATCCCAGATGCGCACAATCGTTAGAAAAAAATCTTTTTTTTATGAACGTATAGCCTGACAATGAACCTACATTATTCAACTGAAATTATTAAATACGAGATTTCAAAACGATTGTAAGAAGACTACTAAATATTCTTCAGCGGATCGAGGTTAGAGGAACATCTTTACTTTCCAATTTGCAGTTGGTTTCTTCTGAAAAAAAGCATTTCTCCAATACGATCGGTAACGAGTGATGGTTTATGCTCCTCCTCTACCACGGGTATGACATCTTAGAATCTATTTGACACACTGGAGTACTAACTATGTAAAGAGAATTACTTTGGAAGCTTTTCTATTGAACTCAACATATGATGGTTTCAATAGAGAATATCATAGATCACAATCTGATCACAAGACTTTCGACAAGAAATGCAGTTACCTCAAATGTACAGTTGGAATTCTCGAATATCACACTTCCATGACAGAAAGATTGTCTAATTTCTGTTTTGATTGGAAGAGAAGAATAAGTGCAAAATAAAAGTGAATGCGTAATCTCTTAATAGCATATCGTCTATATGTATTGGTCAACCAGAGAGATTCTCTGTGATATGATCTTGCGGACACAAACGAAGAATATTGTCTACTTGATTTATGAGGTAAAAATTGTCCTTTATAGGCATTCACCGCAAATACAGTATTCAAAAGCTGGTGAACATCCAATTTCTTCTGTTCACTAACGTTACAACTCTTTTTCACAACACAGTCGATAGTAAACATGCATCAATTACTCTTCGTCGTGGTTTTCATGTTCATTAGTAAGTCTCGTATGCATAACCGTTGTATTTGTACAAAGATCTGTTACAGCAGGTATGCACCATACAGCTGCTATTCAATGCTACTTCTGCCCTCGCGAGGCGGCAGGTTGTACTGACCCATTCAACAAGGATACAAGTGGAGTGACCATAGCATCGTCAAATACTTGGTGTTGGGTGAGAATTTGAATTTTATTCTTTCTAGCAGCATTTATCTTCTATATAATGTCTTTAGAAAGCGAAGGGAGTATTTTCTGACAGTCAAGCAGTAAGCAGAGGTGCTGGCGATTCTTATAAAAACGGTACAATGACATGTATACAGAATGGTTGCTTCAGTGATCAAGTTATGGATGTGAAGGTTGACTTTTGTTGCTGTAATACCGACCTTTACAACAGCGCAAGATCGATAAACATTAATGTTTCAGTAATTTTTGCTGCCATTCTTCTTGCAATCCTTCGATAGTGACTTATAATATCTTTCATCAAATCTCATGCTTTTTAATTACTTTGGACAGCTTCTCTAATTTTTTTTCTTCATGATATTTTTGCGCATTTCATTAGAAAACTATGATCGTAGATAACTATTTATTGCTCATGTAGTTGCTTAATAAACTTCTCCAATTATATATCTGTTTTTCTTGAATAGATGTGTCGATATCCCAGATGCAGAAAAAGTTATTCTGCATTTCGAATGACGACTATCTGTAAATTTGTCATAATCAACTCAATGTGCTTCATTCTCGAAGAATGATTACCATTGAAAATCGAATTCATCTTAGGGAAAAAATGTTTTAGAAATTGTGACAGAAATTACATTTATCCTCATCAAGAATATAACACGCCTCTTTATATCGATGTAAATATACTGATTTTAAGCATGTTAATACATTGGAAGGCCTTCATCCATCACTGAGCTTTCAGTTGCACTCAGAATGTAGAGTTTGCTGTATTGTTGAAAACACGTTATCTCTATTACTCGTTCTAATTTGGGTGACATAATGTTGCATGTTGCATAAATAATTGAATGGAGTGGGTATGTGGGTGTGGGTGTGAGGTTAGGGGTAGAATTGGTTGCTCGAGAGATTCAGCTCTTCGCCAATACCCTTGCTCAAGCAGAAATTTTTCTCTCTTGCTGGTTTGCGGCTGCTTTTTGTGCACTGTTCACAGACATATAATAATGCAGAAAGCAAATTTATGATGCAAGGAAACTAATATAAAGCTACGCACGTATGTATTGGTAATCGGCATGAAAATGTTACATAGCCATAAGGCAGTTGAGCTCTTCGAAAAACTCGATTTTCTCATATTTATTCAAATTGCCACAAATAGGAGGGACCGTTGCGTGGCCAGATCGTATGGTAATATTTTTTTTTGGCTTTTGAATCACGAAGAAAAGATATTGTTCACTTGTGATTAATTCCACTCTCTATCATGATAGTTGCTGCTACTGTATCCCGCACACTTGATGACCTTTCAAGCTTCGATCTCATCTGTGAATTTCTAGAGAATGTTTTGTAAATCGATGGAAAATAGACACGATTAGGAAAAGCAGAAAGTAGTATGACCATCACAATAAAAATCTATTTAGTTTTCTGTATTGGCTTCTTTGTTATTAAACTTTCTCGCCATGTGCTACAAAATATTGTAATAATAAATCGTCATCGCCATCCAATACTTTGATAAATATTTCATGACCTTGATAAGACTTATTTTCAGATTTGAATATTTTGAAGTCATACTAATTGGAAAGAAATCTCTGAATTAAAGAAAAGTAAAGAATAGATCGAATATCTGAGCATGAATATCTTTTAATCCAGCTAATTTGAACATATCTACAATTTGTTCCAATGAAAAACCTGTAGAAATTGAACATATAAATTATTCACTATCAATCTGAAAAATACTGACCGTGTTTGTGAGCAATTGTATGAACGGATGTACCCTCACGTTTGCCGTCAAGAATAGTTTTGATGTCCTCATCGTCCGCAAAATCGATGGCGATCAAACGTCCTTTTAGCTTAAGTCGTTCAGCAAGTGCATTGGTGATATGCGTTGGATCTTCAAAATGATGATAGGCTTGCACACAATTAGGCAATCAATATTATACTACTGTGGTTCGCTCTTATCTCGATAAACATATATGACAATATCGAACAGTTGTCCGCCGACATCAGTATGATCACCTTTCAGAGAATCGATTTTAACACAATGCAATTTGTCCGATGATACGTTTTGTTGTTGAGCCTATTATAGTCAAGAATTTGAATTCAATTAAAGAAATATAAAAAAAGAACTATTCAAAAATGGCTGAAAATGTGTTAGAAACAAATCTAGATATAGAGAAGATCAGTTTATATCCATTTTGGGTCATATGAATAAATGATGCAAAAAAATTGGGCATATTCAAAAGATATTCCCGTAATAAAATATTTTCAGAAAATTTGTATTTTTTAGAAGATTAAAAGCCGTAAATTTTTTGTTACTGATCATTATCATAAGGCGATGTTTTTTTCCAAAGATATCTAATGGTTATACAGATCTCTAAAAACGTCACCAGTAGTATAGAGAAATATATGGTCGAAAAATCCCTGTAAACTAGTACGAGCAAAAAAACGTTTTGTAGAGCAGAATTCTTTTACCAAAGTTTTGTTTCCTTCTCCAGAAATCATTGTGTATATCACCTATGTTTACATTCATCAAAATAAGATGTTATCAATTTTTCTCTCGTTGAGAACCCTTGTCATTTTATTTTGTGCATACTACAAGACCTATGTCGTTATTTGATATGTTGCATACACTAATTACAATTGTATTAACATGTGTAATCGATCATTGTCGGATAAAACGCAATTTCATATAGTGTGAAGAAGAACTAATGATGAAGACATTTTGTAGACAACAAAGAGAATACTGTGTAGAAGAACTTCAGATTTCAAATTCAGAAACTATCACTAGCGTATGTTGAAGAAAAGTGTATTTGTAAATTCCCATTTAATAAGTGATTACGGTATATGTGTCATCAAATTCTTATTTTAGACTGAATACGGCACTTAAGTCAATTGAACTCTTACATTTTGATTAAAAACATCGACCATGCCTTGTGCTGAATCAACGCCCACTATCCGTTTGGCATGTGGCAAAAGTTCGAAGGCAACAAGACCAGGTCCACAAGCGAAATCGAACACTTCTGTTGTGTTCACATCGAATNTTCGAAAAAATCTTGCTTTATAGTGTAAAAAGCAAAGTTTAACAATTCTAGCTATGTTGATTTTTTTGTTATATGTACACGTGAATATAAGTATTCTGCGACGGCCTTAGTTGACATTCTTTTAATGATTACGATTTAGTTTCAACTAACATGTGCATGCCATCATTAATTATCGGAGACTGTAGTATCTTTGTCAACATTCAAAGCGAAATCATATATGTTGATCCTGAAGGATTCCATGATATTAATTATGATCTTTTACGTCTTTTTTATTCGGAGATGTTTTCTATCACGTGTACATATAACAAAAAAATCAACATAGCTAGAATTGTTAAACTTTGCTTTTTACACTATAAAGCAAGATTTTTTCGAACTTATCATTTTTCCATTTATCCGTCGAAACAAACCAGATGTTCTCGAAAGCTTTGGAAATAGGACCATTTGAGCCCATCATATTCGATTTAAGTACTTTGCAAAAGACGTTTCCAATCTGAGGGACATTATTTCCAAAAGCACCCGTACCTCTAGGGCCAAGTAAAAGATAAGTATTTGATCCATCACCTTTTGTATTAGCAACAGCTGCAGCTATAAATGCTTGAAATTTAGCCAAATTTTTTGTTTCCCACTAAAATAATCAAAAAAGAATTCTATTATTACTTAAAATGAATACAGTAACTGAAAATACTGAGTTTTTGCTGTTTCATGACGTATCAAACGCGAACTTAAATGCTCTTCATTTTCTAAGTTTCAAATATTTACCTCTTCTTGCGACTTTGGAATAGCATAAAGTTGAGGTGAACCAGTAAGGCAATAACATGCAGAAACTAGCATATCGGCTTGACGAATCTTGCCAGTTTTTTTATCAAAAATGCGTATATCACGAACATATGCAAGCCCAAATTCCGGTATAGCATAGCCACCACCCATGCGCCCGTATTTTAGATCAAGCAATGCTCGATAACCATCCGAATTGTAAAGTAAAATTTCTTCTTGTGCCCCTGATAAATAGGAAAATATTCGTTTCGATATCCAAAGCAGAATACAATAGTTTCACGAGAAATTATTTGCAAAAAAGTCTTATATTTATATTTGTGCATCTATATATTTATGAAACGAATAGTACTCACATGCATGTCTCAAATATCCACCGCCTGGAGATCGTTCATTCTGAAATGTTGACCTTAATCCGAGAGTTATATTCGAAGAATAACTTACAGCAAAATTAAGAAGAATTATTTGAGCTCCTTCTGGTATGTCAAAAACGGCATTTTGAATTCCTTTATTGACATAGGTGATATTTCCAGCATTGTTTCGTTTGGATACAGGATGCTGACGTAGGTCTTGTACAACATCTGCATCGGATGGATCATGTGGTGGTAGATTTTCATGTCTTACTTCGGTCTTTACTTCATCCTTTACTTCTTCATTGTTTTCGAGTTTTACACGAGTTTTTTCTTCATCTTTTTCTTCCCCTTGTTTAGCTTGTGTTTCATGTTTCGGACAAAGGTTTTCAAGTTGTTGCACATTCCAATAAATTTTTAATTCATTTGGTTGCCAACCATGACTTCGAAAACGGGCTATATATTTCCGAGATTGGTTTACATCGGGGTGTAACTGAATAAATATTAATAATATGAAAAACGTTATTTCAAAAGATTCTTTTAAGAATAGTTTCCGTATAAACAAATTCTGTCAGTGAACTTTATGGGAAATATTCGAATTCGGCTTTGATTGTATTAATTTCTTTGTGGATAATTTGTGGAAAAAAAAGATCCGATCGTATATTTTCATATTATATCCGACACATGAACATATTTTTGTTTGGAAAAATTCAGATATGTCGAAATTTATAAATTATCCATATCAACAGATTTTATTGGATTATGCTAGAGAAAAAAATATCAATGATTCCCTTCGTACTCTAAGATGCACTCGCTAGAATATGAACTACCGTTGTAGTTGGAAACTAAGGGAAATTCTATTTTTTAAATCTTGCAGAAAAGCAGCAATCATTCAAATGTCGTATAACCCATCATTTGTTCATCTTGACTGTTTGTCTGTTTAGAATGATTTCAAGTGTGAATTTTTAGCAGACCGACTCGTGTCATCGTGCAGATATCTTAGCCTAGTATTTTTAATTTTTGTGAACAATAAAAGTATAGATGATTTACTATGTATAGTGATATTGGAAAAAAAAGACAATAGATTTAGAAAATATAAACATTTAGACTTGGACGAGTATCTGGTGTATTTTTACAATGTCTGTGATAGGTAGTTTCTTCTGAATCACACTCGAAAGTTTATATATACATTGAGAAGTATCTCCTACATTTAAAGAGATCTATAGATAATTATAAAAGATATTAGAAATATGAGAGATGCTGCAAGTGTTAGACATACAAGAAAAATATCTTACTAATCAACTAAGTTACTTAGTTTGTTGTATTATTTTATAGAAGATATAGAGCAAATAAAATTAAGCAGATTTCATATATTTCCTTCCAAATTTTGTTCTTTTTATTCGCTGGAAATAATATACCCGAACCTTTTTATTCGAGTTGGGGACAATCAATACTCACGTTCTTCTTCTTTATGAAACTTTTCTCTCTTGAATTCGACTTCAATCAAAGACTTGCAATGTTCACTTGGAATCGTTACAGACGCTGCTTTCCACAATATACACAAAAAATTGACTCTATCCTATAGCTGTCATCGACGAAAACTTATAACTATTAGTTGTCGAAAAAAAATAATTTCTTAACCTATAGAGAATCAAAATGCTCGTTCCAAAGTATATTCTTTCACTCAAGAAATAAGCGAAACTACTGTATCCCTTGAGACTTCATGATGTAGAGGCAATACACGCATTACCTAATGTGTGGGTATCACTAAAGAACTGGCAAACAAGCATCATCCAGCTGAGAGCACTCGAAAAGCACTGACATAAACAGGAAGTCAACTGCACAAGAATCAGCTGACTTTGATGCCGAGAAAACACAAGCCGAGACGTCACCTAATTGCGAGTACTCCAAAAATATGTTCCAAAATGGTCCCAGACATTGTAGAAAATCATCTATGAATGTCTGAACATCTAACAACAGCTTTTGTAATTAAGTTCACTTTTTCAGACTTTACAATAAATCTAGTTTCTAGAGATAGTGAAGCTCCTTCGATTCCTTGAGTTCCATGCATGAATGTCACACTTACTACTACTAATACCGATATCCGACAAGGTAACAGTAACTGGTTTTATGATTGAGAAACTTTCTATTTAGCAATGATAAATGACTATTTTAATTATTGGTTATTTATCGTTGCATGCTTATCTTTATCGGCTAACAGCTACCAGGTAGCTAGTAAGCGGTTAGCTCTTAATTAAGAATGTACCATTTGTGCTACAGTCTTTATGATACAAACAGAAATTTTCCAAAGCTTTTTTCGATCGAGGGAATTCGATTTCAAGAAAATAAGTGAGTTTTATAAATATTGACGAAAGATTTTCGAGATCAAGAAATCCAAATCTATACATGGCTTGATGAAATATCCGAGTTTGTTTTTTTTCGGCTAATAAATGTCCATTTCAAGAAAATGCCTAAATTTTTATAAAATTTCAAAAAGTCGTCGCAAAGCCTTCACCAAACGAGAAAATCGTACTGAAGAGTTTTGACCAAACATGTACAGATTCGAATTCATTGATTTAGAAAATGCTTTGTCAAGTTTTTCCGAAAAAATGTCCAAGGTTACCGTAGTCTTAAAAGACGCATTGATAATTTTTGCAAGAAATCAAGAACTTTAGTATATGAACTACCATTTTAGGATAATTTTTAAATGTTTTTTCAAATTTCACACATATTTGAATCCATACAGTACTATGCTAGTCAATGAATACAGGGGATGTGTATAATTTGAAAAAGAATCAATTAATTAACATCAATGATATGCCTTCAATTAAATTCAAAAACACTCACCATCTGTCAACTATTTGATATGTAGTGAGTATTACTAAATGTCATCTACTAGCAATATTAGCGAAATATAGCACTTATAGCTCCATGAATTTTATGCTCTCCTTCAGTTCTAGTTAGTTGTAGTTGTAGAATGCTAATTTGTATTGGACGTTTAAGTTCCGACTTTATGGAATTCGAGCACGTATCCATAGAAATTATAAATGAGAAATTGTATACATACGATATAGATAAACTTACCCCTCCGATAGTTAACTCAGAGTAGGGTTCGGCATTTTCGACATCAAAATACTTTGCGGTACCGTCATATTTTTCTCTTGCAATCCTTTGATAGGTTTCTTGAAGTTCATTCCAATCAAGTTTCTTGATGTTACCAGAACGATCTTTCTGCACGAGCCATTGCCGAACTTTTGCCGCATGTCGCACAGTTTGTTCATTGAATTTATTGTTCGAGTCACCTTTTTCAATTTCGCTCACTTTATTGTTGATTGCAAGCAAAAAAGCGAGTAAAGTACGTTTACTTAAGCTCCAATCATCCCTACCAAGTTGTCGAGTAGTCGAAACAATTGAATCAATAGTGTCCTCGGTTAGAGAATCCAATGGTACGGAGCTAGATAATGGATCAGGCATGGGTTTATACTTGATGTTGGGCTCACTTGATACAGATAAATATAATTGTGTATCGGGTGGAGTATGAATCAGGGCAGCCGAATTTTGTGACTCATCCATTTTGCTTTTAATATAAGATCTCTTTGTCCGCCTAAAAAGATGCCTCAGTGTAATGCACATATTTTATGTTCAGATCTGAAATTAAGTTGTGACTCATGATATTTCCATATCTCGTTACAACATACAAACTTCTTTCAATAGTGTGTTATAGCTCTCTGCATGTTAACTCATAACACAACGTGACTCAATTTTGTTGTTCCTTCCGACTATAAATAATTTCAATGATACGGTAAAAATAATTCATTTGCCAATTTTTTTTCTTTTCTTCCAAATTTCACCTGAGAAGAAAAAAAAATAAGAACTAAAGATCTCATTCGTTATCGAAGACATTCACCAGTGCGATCTGTACATTTTTTGAAGTTGATTATACTTTTTTTACGGGCTGCACAACGTCCTTCCTCCACTATTGTTTTTCTGATTTCCTTTAAATTCTAAAACCAACAATAGAATGTAAATTCTATAGAGAATCACTATGACAACGAACATGTTCATGTCGCAATTACTCGAGAATGTTGTGATAAACTCTTGAAAAGATCGAAGAAAAGAGTATGATTACTCATAATAAATCTTCGTCATATTACTAATTAGTCGTAATTCCATGTCGGTCCTAGATAAAAATTGTAGTTATCTCAATTTATCTTGTTTCAATTTTGATCAAGCTAGTAGATGCAATTTTTGAGCAGTTTGCCACTTAATGTGCGGTTATTCATTGGTCTCTCGAAGTAATTATTTACAGTGTGGGTGGATGTGGTATCTCTTTCACCCACACCCCACCTCCACCCCCATCCACCAAGCCGGTGGCACCCAGTTGATGCTTGTATTTCTTGTTCTATGTGCTCTGTAAGAAGTTTAAACTCTTAACCGTTATCACTTGTCAATATGAGTTCTATGCACCATAGCCGCTCTCCGAGTTGATCAATTTCACATATACGGAATACAGCGTGCATTGAGAATAAAATTTCTTGCTCATTGGAAAAAGCACTGATGTCACCTACAGAAGCAAATTGAGTTGATGGAATAGATGGAGTGATTGTCATTTGAAAAATGATGCCCACTGAATCAGGCTTTTGCAGTGATTTTTTAGCAAACGATAATGAGACTCCTCAATCAAGAGTTGTGGACAAAGAATTGTTGAATGCCAACAGGCGACCTTTGCTCTTCTTTATTCTGTCGAAGTCTTTAAGTCGCATGCCTCGACTACGATAAACAATATGTGGATCTTGATGAGTTGTCTGAGAATGGATTTCTTGGATATGACAATGAACGTCGCGTATAAAATAGCTCATCTTGATGATGATTTCTACGTCTTGTATTCGAAGAGCACAATTAAGCATCTTATAGATAAAACATTCACGAGTATACTACCAGATAGGCGTATTTGCTCCGCAATCGCGTTCAAACTCATCAATGATTTGTAATTATAAAGGATTGTCACGATATTGTTATCGACAAAACTCGGCAAACTCTTCCTTGTCGTCGTCATCGTACTGCATTTGAAGAAACAGTTTTTTAAATAGTTGAATATACATAAACGATGAATCGAGACGATTCAAGTCATCGGTTGGGACACTAATCGAAATTGAATCTCTATCGCATTGACGAATATCAGATATAAGTATATCATATAAATTATCAATTTGAGTAAGAAAGTCAAAAAATTGGTCTGTATTGGTGAATATATCGATATTATTAACAATTCGTTGAAGTTGGCTAATAATGGAAGGGTTTGTATTGTTGAGCGAGTTGATTGATCTTATTCGGGTCAAATTATAGCTCTCACTGAAAAACTAACAAATTTAAAATATGAGCTGCCCCTGAAGATCTGGGACAGAGATATTCAATTTTTAAGTTATGTATTATATAGGTACAGAAGCGTTATAATATATAAACTATTCATATCAACTTTTTAGTATAATCATCAGATTTTTTTAGGAAGTGAGTTTCCAAAATCTTGGTAAAATTTATTGATATTATTTAGGCCTCTCTAAATACAACTTCTTCTGAAGTTTAATAGTACAGAATAGGAGATATATCGACTATTATATACAGAAATCCGCCATCCATCAAACTGTTGACTTTATTTTACGTGAGTTTAATAATTATACAAAATAATATTTCTCCAAGAACTCTCTCTTTCACTGGCGAAAAAACAACAGAAGTTGCTGTTAAAAAGAAGAATAATATAACGCACTCTTATACCGTGCAGCCAATTACATCAGCTGATGGCCAACTATTAAAAAAATTCTTCCTTATTCTCCAAGAAAAGGAAAATGAATTCGGTAAAAGAGTACAACAAGATTTAATTGTACCACCAAATGTCGTAGTAAGAGCTTCAAAATCCGGAAAAAGTAGCGATGAAACACATCGCATTCTTTTAAATGAAGTTCTGCGTCTTTGGTTGGGAGAAAATTTCTTCTTTTCCTTGATTGTTGGACAACTCAAACTGATCTAAAAAATTTAGAGCAGTATTTCCACATCAAGACAGTCAGTTGCTTATTTTTTCTAAAGGATCTACTAGTTACATTCAACCACAAGATCTATCTTTGTTCCGTTCATGGCGATTCATTCACGAGAAAATCATACATTAATTCATATCAATCGAATAGAAATGAATTTGAACGATCGTCAATATTTCCTTAATGTGCATTCTATTATTCACAATCAATTATTGGCTTCACAGTTCAAAAATCTCATTAAGTCTGGATTTTGTGCAAGCCACGATACTCAACGAAACAGTTGGTGAAATCAACAAACCAAAGAACATTTGCTTTAAATTCTATGATATTTATTGTTCAGTTATAAATTGTGAGGAACGAACCCTTCTTTTTTGTGCTTGGTGTAAAAGACACATTTGTTATTATCATTTGATTGAAGATCTTCATCTCCATTTNAAGTCAAGTCAAGTCAAGTCATGAGTCACCGAAAAAAATTTACAAGTCGAGTCAAGTCAAGTCGCAAGTCATCTAAAAAATTTTCAAGTCAAGTCATCCAAGTCAAAAATGACTTGACTTGACTTTGACTTAAGTCATTTTTAACTTGACTTGCCCATCTCTGGATAGAGGCATGTACCAAGTTTACATCCACAAAGACATGTCTAGGGAGATTCTTTTCTTAAGTATCACTATTGACCTCAACAAGAAAAATTTACTTTTTCACAGTTAGAAAAAAGGTAACTTTGCCAAAAAAAATTGAATATATCTGCTACAGCTCGAGCTAACGATCTGATTCTTTTATCAATGATAGAGGCATGTTCAAGCTGTATATCCATAAAGACATCCCTAGAGAAACCCTTTGTTAAGTATATTGTTTTCTATTCTATTTGTGAAAAAAATAAAATTATTTTGTTGAGGTCATTAGTGGTACTTTATTAATGCTCTCTCTAATCTTGTCCGCATGGATTTAAAGTGTGAACATGCTTCTATTATTGGTTAAAAAAAATCAGTCCGTTTGCGCGAGCCGTAGCGGAGATATTTAGTTTTTTGTTGGTATCGTCACTTTTGGACCATATATAGGATTGTCCCAAAGTCAGTTTATCAAAATAAAAATTGAATATCTCCACTACGGTTCGAGCAAACAAGTTGATTTTTTTACCAATAATAGAGGCATGTTCAAGCTTCATATCCATAAAGACATGCCTAGAGAGACTACTTGTTAAGTATCAATATTGATCTCAACAAAAAAAAGTTTTACTTTTTGACAGATAGGAGAAAAAACAATATACTTAACAAAGGGTTTCTCTAGGCATGTCTTTATGGATATAAACTTGGTACATGCCTCAATCACTGATAAAAAAATCAGCTCGTTTGCTCTAACCGTAATGGAGATATTCAATTTGTTTTGGATAAACTGACTTTTGCGCCACCCTGTACATAATGTTTTTCATATTCAGCTGCATATCGTTTCAACAAGATTTTCATATAAAGAATTTTATTTCATTTAAAAAGAAAACATAAAAGTGATAATTTTATCATCTAATATAGATATTTGTTAATAAAGAAGTTATTTTTACGGATTTATATATATTGAACAATGAACTATTAATATATACGATGCCTTTAATATTCTGAAGATGAATTCTCTCTTTTTATTGTGATTAAAAAACTAAAGTTCAAATTGTTTAAAGTGAATGAAAAAATGAATCTAATGATTCAAGTAAAAGAATTTATTTTTGAAATTGTTAAATATTATAAAGTAATTAAGTAAAAAATTCAATCTATTTTATTTATATTTTCTTATGTTGTTTAATTAAATATCACGATAGATTAAATTGATTAATAATAACAATTGATATTGGACCTGTTGAAAATTAACCATAAAATAAAATATTATCATTATCAGTTATATTATAATTCTATGATAAACAATACTAAACTACATTTTGATCAATTATTATATTTCTATTTAAATCAATATCATTAGCTATCGCATAAATAATATCATTCTAAACAACTAATCTTGTCCAATAATAATGTTTTATATATGAAATAAATGATAATCTTTCAACATTATTATCATTTATATAAATTAAAAAAGTTTTTTTTTTTACTTTAGATTTATATTGACGAGGAAAAAACTGATGACTAGCAACAAAACAATCTACTAATAAATGAATAATTAATAATGAATCAAGATAAATCTTCGATGATTGATCATATGATAAACTACGTACATAATTTTAATCGATAATTGAATTTGGTATATGGTATATGTGTACATTCAATTAAATATGAAAATTATACAATATATATCGTTAGACATATTTATTTTATATAATATTTTATTATTATTAATAAAAATATCGAAGAAATAAAAACAATAACTTGAAGATTTTCTCTATGAATTTTTACTTTATCATTATAAAGTATTTTTGCACAGATATTTAATTCAAATTTGATAAGTTATTTTATGTTATCATTTATTGACTCTTTTTTGTTGTTGTTGTTGTTGTTGTTTTATCTCTTTGTTAATTTTCGATTAACCTTTAGAAATATTTTTTCTTTTTCATCTATTATTCCATAATATAATAAATATAAAAGTTGAATTTAGTTATAAATATTCTGTTAAATTATTGAAATATCTAAATAATATTTCTCGAGACGATTTCTGATATTCTAACCATAATTAAAAATCTATTACGATATTCTCAATTGACAATCGTTAAATAATTGATGTTTATTTTCAACTATTATATGTACGTATGTCAATCATTAATTGTTGGGATTATTTATTTTCTTCGATAAAGATTCCGAATAAAATCTTATCTGTTTATCCTGAAGAAGTTAATCATATTATTATATTTTTACGTGATTTTATTCGATACATTTTCTATTCGTGTTTAAATGTAAGAAAAAAAAATCAACATAATTACGCTTTTGAAACTTCCGTTGTTTCACCAGTACGCATTATTTTTTCAAACTCATCATTTTTCCATTCATCTGTCGAAACAAACCAAATATTCTCGAAAACTTTACTAATGGAACCATTTGAACCCATCAGTTTTGATGTAAGTACTTTCCGAAAGATGTTTCCAATTTTAATGACATCATTTCCAAAAGCACCTGTACCTATTGGTCCAAGTAAAAGATAAGTATTTGATCCATCACCTTTTGTATTAGCAACAGCTGCAGCCATGAATGCACGAAATTTAGCCAAATTTTTTGTTTCCCACTAAAATAACGACAAAAAATTCTGTTACTATCTTAAGTGATTAGTTTGAGTGAAAATACTCAGTTTTTGCTTTATATAATATATAAAAGGCGAATTTAAATTCCTTTAGCTTTTTCAATTTTAAGTATTTACCTCTTCTTCCGTCTTTGGATTATGATAAAGTTGTGGTGAGCCAGTAAGACAATAACATGCACTAACTATCATATCAGCCTTTCTATTCTTGTCAGTTTGTTTATCAAAAAAACATACATCACGAACATAAGCAAGCCCAAATTCTGGTATGGCATATCCACCACCCATACGTCCATATTTTAGATCAAGCAATGATCGATATCCATCAGAATTGTAAAGTATTATTTCTTCTTGTGCCCCTAAAAAACTAGAAATAATTCATTTCAATTTAACTAAGAGAATACAATTATTTAATAAAGCAATTTATTTGAAAATATTTTAATATGTATATATATTTGTATATTCATCTAACTATATATTTATGGAATAAATAATACTCACAAGCATGCCTCAAATATCCACCACCAGGAGAACGTTCATTCTAAAATGTTCGACTTACAAAATAAGAATAATATTCGAAAAATAACTTACAGCAAAATTGAGAAGAATTATTTGATCATCTTCCGGTATATCAAAAATAGCCTTTTCAATTCCTTTGTTGACATATGTGATTTTTCCAAGATTATTTCTTTTTGATACAGGATACTCAAGTAGAGCTTGTACAACATCAACATCGGATGGATCGTGTGATGGGAGATTTTCAACTTTTGCTTTATCTTTTACTTCTTCGTTTGGTTCATCTTTCATTTGATCATTTACATGATAGTCATTGTCATTTTCATTTTCATTTTCATTTTTCACTTCAACTGTTGCTTCATCTTTCGTTTCTTTGTTTTTTTCGAGTTTTGTTTCAATTATTGTTGTATCTTTTCGATTATTTTCTGCTTCACATTTTGGTTCAATTTTCGTTTGACTATTGATATTATTATTTTCTTCATCTTTTATTTCCATGTGCTTAGTTTGTGTTTCATGTATCGGGCAAAGATTTTCAAGTTGTTCAACATTCCAATAGATTTTTAATTCATTATGTTTCCAACCGTGACTGCGGAACCGAGCCATATACTCTCGAGATTGATTTATATCGGGATGTAACTAAATAAATATAAATAATATAATTGATGTTACTTCGAAAAATTCTTTTAAGAACTCTTTCTTTTCAAATAATCGTATTTTCTAGCTGAATTCTATTGAAAATATTCTAATTTAACATAAGATAAAATATATATGATTTTTTCGTTTCGAATCATATTGAATCTAATCGCTTTTTAGATCTGAAAATATTCAAAAATGTCGAAACTCAAAAATTTTCTATACAAATTTTAAGGAATTCTGACAGCTAACTCAATATTCGATTATACTAGAAGGAATGTCTTGATGATACTCTTCGAAATCTAAAATATGCTCGATAAAGTTCGAACTACAATAGTAATTTGGAAACTATGCGAACTTTTTCTGTTAAAACTTGTAAAAAAAGTAACCATTCAAATGTCATGTTATCCCACATCCTATTCACCTTAATTGTTCTTCTCTTTAGAATAAATAATATTAGTAAGTGATTGATTATGATTTCATTGATTTATTTCTTATTAAAAGATAATCTTATAATTAATGTCGGAAACAGAATGATTCTCTCAATGTTTCATTAATAATTTCACTATTTATTCATCTTTTAAAACAATTCGTTTTCTAAAGATTTGTTTTTCCAAATCTCTATAAAAATCATTTATCATCATTTGTCGAATTATTTAAAATAGTTTATTATCAAATACAATAAATGATTAGTCTAAGTTGTCACATGTTTCAAAAGCCAGGATTTTATTCAATATTGTTTTAAAGTACATTTAAATTGTTCAACTCATACTCAGATTATTGGAATTTCTACGATTATTAGGATTATATTATGTAAAACGGTCTTCATACTATTGTTGTCTTTATTTTTTAATCTATGATTTACTAATATAGAGCCATATGCCTTATTAATAATATCTTATTTAAACTCATAAGACTTTAACATATTAGATAAAATAATAGACATTATAAGTTTATCAAAAGTAAAGTAAGAAAAATAACATAAGTAACATTAAATATCGTGAAAAAGTATTAAAAATCTTAATATTACACAATTTCATGAATTGAAATTAAAAATTTACAGAAATAAATAAATCAATAAAAGAGAAATAATTATTGATGGATAGATGGAAAATTTTTCATCTTCTAACATATATTAAGACAAGAAAATACTTGTCTACAATAATAACTTTATATTTATCAATAGATTTATCTTTATAATTGAATTTAAATCATGTTAATTATTATCTATGAATAAAATTATTCTTATTATAATTTTTCGAAAAATTATCATTTATCTCTAACAAACGTTTCTTTAAATAAGAATTAATCAGCGTACCTAGATGAGTAGAACATAAAATAATATTTTTCTATCTATGAGTCATAATTTTCTTTTCCACGATTACACAGACATAATGATACCTGTAAATTTTTCAAATATATATTGACATATTATAGATAATTTATAATTCTTTTTCCGATATGATATTCAATCTTGTAGATAAATCAGTCTTTATTTCATGTGACACAACTTCGATAGCGACACACAAAAAATCTTTGAATTTCTTTTGAAAAATTTCATTACTCTTAAAATTAAACTGATATACTCTCTTTATCAATTTTCCTTTGTTCATGTTTACTAACATATTAGAAATCTTTGATGACGGAAATTCCATAACCATTGACGAAATATTTACCACATTTGATAAAAACTTTGTTTCATTATTGATTAAAACTTGTGATTGTAGTGAAGATATTTGCAAAGAACAATGAAAATTTACTGAACACATTTGATAAATATTTATGTCAAATAAATTGAAAAGTTTCGAGAGGTTGTTGCTTTCATATAAAAGTAGTCTTGAAAATTTTGCGAGTATCTAGTGCAGATAGTCTTGAATAAGATTCATTTAACATATATATATACTCCATAAATATTTATGGATAGAATAATTAGACAGATATGACATTCACATAGAGTTAGAAAAAATGATATGTCATAAGAAATTTAAAATGGATCTGACGTTCATAGAAATATATATAGCAGACTTATTTAGAATTTACAAGCGATTGAAATCTCGTTTTTTTCGACCTTATTATTAGTACTAATAGGATTATAACAATATTATCGTCTTCTGATCGACTTTTCGTTACCGAGTCTAATGAGATAAATTGTATATTCAATTACCTATTACGATCGATTTGATGAGATACTGAATACTAAAAGTAAATTTATACTAAGCCTTTTCTATTTGCATCAAACAACCAGAAGTAACTGATTCTGACAGAATTAATATTATTGAAAACGACCTGATTCGATGAGTGGAAGGATGTGGGTATGGATGTGTATATGGACAGTAGAAACGCTCATATCTTCAATTAAATCTAAAACATTTACCAGCTAATATCTAATTGTTAGGTAGTAAGTGATACACACCTGCCACTTACTGGTAATAATATGAGAAATATGACACTCATAGTTTTATGAATTTTATTAGTTCTTTGAGTTCTATTTAGATATGATTGAAGAGTTCTTTTTTTTTGTCTGGTGTTTAACTTGAGAAAATCTTTGAGAGTTCAGAATTCATGAAATTTAGAGACGTCTCAATTGAAATCATAAACAAGAAATTTAATATGTACGATATAAATAAACTCACCCCTTCAATAGTTAACTCATAGTAAGGTTCAACGTTTGTGACACCAAAATACTTAGCCATGCCGTCATCTTTCTCTCTTGCCATATGATCATAAGTTTTACGAAGTTCATCCCAATCAAGTTTTTTTACGTTACCAGAATGATCTTTCTCAACGAGCCATTGTCGAACTTTTGCAGCGTGTTGTGCAGTTTGTCTATCGAATGTATTTTTCGAGTCCTGTTTTTCTATTTCACTCACTTTATTGTTGATTGCAAGTAAAAATGCGAGTAAGGTACGTTTACTATGATTCCAATCCTTGTTATTAGATTGTTGAACAGTCGAAACAATCGAATCAATAGTTTCCTCAGTTAGAGAATAAAATGGTACGTAGACAGATAATGGATCAGGCATGGGTCTATACTTTATATCAGATTGGTTTGATAAAGATAAATATGATAGTGTATTGGATATCGTATGGATAATATTTGTTGAATTTTGTGATTCTTCCATTTTACTTTTAACAAAAGATCTATTTGGTCGTCTAAAAATATACCATAGTGTAATACACGTATATTATATTAGGATCTTAAATTAATTTGTGACTAATCATATTTCTATATGTCATTACAACATACAAACTTTCTTTCTATGGTGTCTTATAGCTCTCTGCATTTTAACCCATTTTACAGTAGAACATTGAAATAATTTGTTCCTTTCACATTTGTTCACGTTTTCTCTGACCATAAATCTATTAAAACATAAGGTGAAAACGATTGATTTAACGTTTTCTTTTCTTTTCTTCCTAGTGTGTTTGACTCCTAGCTCAGATAAAAAAGAAATAAAAAGCTAAAAATGCCATTTGCTATCGAAGATATTTATTAGTGACCTCTATAAATATTTCAAGACAATTATATTTTTTCTACGGACTTTAAAATGCCCTTGTTCTAATTTTGTTTTTCTGATTTAATTCAAATTCTAAAGTAAACAATAGAATGTAAATTCTAAATAGAATCACTATGGTAACGAACATTTCATGTCATATAATAAGGGTATGTTCACACTAGAGAAGTTAAAACTGATTTAACCAATAGAATCGTCAGAAAAGTTAAATCAGAGTTAAATCATCTTTTTGAGACGATTTAACTTTAATGCACCAATAGAATTTTATCCCGTTTCGTCCATGGAAAAAAACACTTGTGGCGACTCCCGTTTGTGCGTTCTTTCCATTTTTTTCATCGTGGCATACGAACATAATAAATGGCTTTCATGATAAAATTCGACGTCGAAATGAATATATCCTGTTCCACTTTTATTTGTACTCAATTGCACGTAAAAAGCAAACGCAAATTTTATTTATTGCGTTTATTGTAGATAATGAAACCACAATATACTCGATTTGTCGTTTCGTCTAACAATAATCTTCAATTTAATTCTCAATTACAAAGTTCATCGAACTTCAAACCTATACACGAAGGGGTGCAGCAACAAAATAGTATTTCTTCAATTCGAGTTCTTAACGGAATTATATCATCACCTACAGCTACCTTACCGACTCGTCTTATTATTACAAAAAATCCCACAACAATAAATTGTTCTAATCAAATAGCACCACTAGCAATTAATAAATCAACAACTCACGCGGCATCTCTTGAAAAAACAAACTTGTCTTTCATTGATACGCCGGTGACAGAATCGAAAATTGTTGAATCTCTTTCATTACAAAAGACACGCAAGTAGATTTGTGTAGCATAATTTTTGAATCCTATTTGTTACGAAATTTTATCATTTTTTAAGTACAAATACATTTACAACAACTAGTAAATCAACATCATCAAGTTCAAAGCTGGAAAGTGATTTAGTATGTGTTGAATCTGGAGAAAATAAAACAAAAGAAACTATCAAGATACACAAAGATAAGAAAAAAGGTAAAAGACTTTGAATTGTATCAGCAGTAAATAATGATTTTAGTCTACAAAATAGTTACGAGATCTAAAAACTGGAGCGATCGTGAAACATTAGCATTTATCAGGGTCTGGAGTGATTTTCAGCCAAGATTATATTCTGGTGGGCAAAGAAATGCTCCTATCTATAAAATAATGGCAAAAGAGCTACACTCAATGTTAAAAGATCGACAGTTAAGTGGTGCTGATGTGAAAAACAAGATTTCGAATCTTACGATAGAATATCGAAAGAAAAAAAAAGAGCAAGGGAAGACAGGTGCTAGTCCGTCAACCTGGCCTTACTTTGACGTGCTAGATAAGTTACTAGGTAAGTTTGATTTGCTGCATGTAATCTAAAATATAGTAATTACAATTTTTTTCTGTGTATAAACAGATAGCTCGCAAAAATCATTTTTACATGATATATTTTAATAATTTTAAATGTACAACTTTAGGAGAGAGACCTTATAATGATGATTCTCTACTAACAGATTCTATGGTTATTCAAGAAGCCCAACTCGTGGATGTCGAAAATAACTCACCAATTGATCTAAATGCGACACAAATATCGCAATCGGTCAATGATTGTGTGATAACATCAAATGTTGAAGAAACAGCTAGTTCTAATTTTAATATTGTCAATGAATCACCAAGTTCTTCTCGTAATAATTTTATAATGAAGTCTGGAACTCCTACAATTAATAATACTACGAAAAAAAACAACAAACTTAAAAAAAAGCGCACTTCTGAAATAAAGTAAAATAAGTTTAAGAATGTTTTAACAGTATTTTTTTTATTTCTCTTTTAAAAGGCTTGATCTTATGCAAGAACTTCTCGGAAAGATCAATGACGCAAATGAAGCTGCATGTCGATCTGAAGTCAAGATGATAGAATTGCTTGAAAAGCAAACAAAGCTTCAGGAGGAAAGCGTCAAAACAGACAGAGAGTTCTTGGATATTTTCAGAAACGTTCTGAACAATGCGAATTCAAAACAATAAAGTCTTTGAAGCTTATACTTTATATGCTTATGAATTTAGGTCTTTCATGAGAATCTATGTATCTATTGTCTGTTAATTGAAGTTCTTTTTTTCGATAATTTTTTGTGAACCAGATATTGTTTAATTTATTTTTGAATGTTAAGTTATTTCTTCCATACCTGTCCCTATTATTATTTCTGTAGTTCTTGTCTTATTAAGAAAGAAAGTTAACTATGTGGAAATTATTTTTTCATAATGCATGCTATGCTATTTTTGAAAATATCTCGAAGTTGAACAATTATTTCACAAAGTAACAATATTGTTGAATAATTTTCGTGCTGACTATTATTAACACTTTCTTCTATTTCTAGATGAATAAAACATCACTTTTTTTATTAAATGCATATTTTTCAAAAAAGAAAAAATTAAAAACTGACATACGCATTATTCAGTCCCAATGTCAACAATTATTACATAAATATCGCCGCAATTTAAATATATTAAATCAGCTTATTATAACTTTATTATCACATTTGGATAATTCATTGCAAATTAACTGTCGTGCCATGTGGTGTTTGAATAGAAATGCTACTTGGTGGAATGATGTGGTGCCACATATGACAGACAAAGAATTTAAATCAAATTTTCGGCTTGAACGTTCAACTTATTCGGATCTTCTTCAACAAATTTCACCATATTTACAAAAATCTAATACAAAATTTCGAAGAAGTATTCCTGTCAACAAAATGGTATGTTGTGCTTTGTACTTGATTGGTTCTAGTGCAGAATTAAGAACTGTATGAAATCTCTTTGGAATAGGTAAAAGTACCGCTGCGCAAATATTGAATGCTTTTTGTAATGTAATCGTTTATTTATTTATGTACCGTTTTATAAAATTTCCAGTAACTAGTGACGAAATTAAAGAGACTACAGACGGTTTTTTAAAAAAGTTTCATTTCCCGATGTGCGTTGAGGCCTTAGACGGCACTCATATAAATATTAAGCCACCACCAGGTGCTGAAGCTGACTACTATTGCTATAAAAAATTTTATTCAGTCATTTTGCTCGCCGTAGTTGATTCTGATCTATGATTCCGTTACATAAACGTCGGAGCACCTGGTAGGTGCAACGACGCATCTGTCTACACTAGGTCAAATTTATCAGAAATAATCCGAAGTACAATCTATAAAGATCATCATATAATAGTTAATAATTCTAAGATTCAAGCACACTTAATAGCAGACTCAGCGTTTCCTCTCGATCGAACACTCATCAAACCGTTTTCGCAGGGTGCTGATATGACACGCGAGGAAAGCATCTTCAACTATAGATTAAGTAAGTGTAGGGTGTGGGTGTGTGGGTAGACGTTTGTTTCATAAACAGTCACACGCACACACACCACCACCACACTCACACCCACACCCACATCCACACCCACACCCACACCACCCACACCCACACCCTCAAGATAGTACTTGTGATAAATAATATTATGACAGTGCACATGGAAAAAACAAGGGGTCTTTATCTTTCGATGTTGGAAAAAGAGTGATATCTTTTTTTTTATATACTTCTCTATCACAAAATTATCCTTATCTATAAAAAGTATAAATGTTCGGTTCAACTTTCACATAAATATTGGCGATATCAAGTATATTTTGTATTGTCATATGACGAAAATTCTTCGATTATTCAGCCACTTTTGAATCAAATTTATTTGCATCATATATTGTTGGTAAACAGGTATATATACTAGAGTTCTGTACGGGTACGACTTTTCATACCTGAATCTGACCCAACATTTTATTTAATACCCGAAGCTCGACCGGAACCGAAGCGTAAGACCTGAAACTCGATCCAATCCGAGAAATAGAACCCGGTACCCGACCCGACCGAGAAATAATGTTCCTTCTTTTCCACAAATGGCTTACTTTATTCCAACCTGTAGCACATGAAACAATACAAAGTTCATGAAAATAACAAAAGATACGATGTGAATGTCAGGCATCGGCGTGACCGATCACGTCCAGTCACCACCAAAGAATACTTTGCGATCTGATTGATGTTGCCATGTTATCGCTATGGAACATCATGCGGACTCCATCTCAGCGTTAGTCAAATTCCAGGATACTGTATGGTTGTGACTGGACGCAACCGGTAACACCGGTGTCTAGTGGGTGCGAGTTGTGGGTTGGGAGTCGGGTGTAAGATGTGAGTGAGATAGTAGTTCTCGATCTTTTTATCACACCCACACCCACACCCATGCCTACACCTTCGTTTTTGAAGGAAGATCATAAAAATATGAATATATGAAAATAAGTTTATTGTTTATCGAGAAAGAAAGTTTACAAGCATTTGTTCATCGTTTGGTACATAATCCAATAGTTTACTATTTCATTTTTCCATGTATACAGCATGCAAAAAAAAAGAGACGGCGAGACTCATGTAAAAATTTCTGATTAAAAGTTTGATTAATAATCGATTAAAATGGCACAGTTTTAATCAGATTTTAATCGGACTTTTTAGGCTTGAAGACGGATCTTATTTGATTTTAATCTATTTTAATCGATTAATAAACTTAAATCAAGTAAAATCGATTTTGATAATTAGTTTTAACTGATTAAAGCTTATTAATCGATTAAAATAGATTGAAAAGGATAAAAACCAATTAAAATCCGTCTTGAAACCTAAAAAATTCGATTCAAATCTGATAAAAATTGTGGCATTTTAATCGATTTTTAATTGAATTTCTATGAAAAATTTTTTACATGGGGAGCATATGTTATGAAAAAATAAAAGCTGTTAAAACCCGACAAATTTTTACGTGAAATCTGAACCCGCGTCGATCTGTGGTCTAATCGGACCAGTTTGCTGGATTCTAATGGATACTTTAAGAAAGAATTCCGAATACTAGCGTAGTGTAATCTCGATTCTGGGTTCCTAGAGTATTTTTGTAGCACGACGCCTTGATTAGTTCAAGAACAATAGAAAAAGTAAATTTCAAATTTCGATTATAAAACTTTGAGTAACAATAGGTTGAAATTTTTAACTCTTTTGATTACTCGTATACTAAGATATGTGTATGACAATAACATATATTTTACATCTCTCGCATCCATAGACAGATTCTGATTTTCTTATCTTAGGATAGAAACAACTAAAACAGTTAAAACTTTCCAAGTAAATAGTACTCATTAAATCTTAATTGTCTTCAAAATTGTAAGTCGAAATTCGAAACATGATTTTCTTGATAGTTTTGAGATGGTCATGGTATTGTGTACTTCAAAGATAAAGTAACACTGTAGTATCTCGGGAGCAATACGTTCGCAATCCGATATAGTTTTGTGGAACTCACATGTATTTTCGAAGAAAATAGTGAGCGTAATTTTTAAGTTCGAGGTTTCGCTGCTCTCCTCCCCTTACAGACAGCCCCCCCCCCCCCCTTACAGACCATAGCAACGAAAGAGAACATTACAGACACCCCATCCACCTTACAGATATATACGCCCCCGCCCCATTACAGACCTTGGCAACTTCGTGAAAATAAAAATTTCTGTTCGAAATTTAGAGATAAAAATTTAACATTTTCTAATAATCGATTATCTTTAGAAAAGAACTATTATCTTTCGGAGATTTTAAATATTGGGTATTGTGCCATTAGTATAATGAAACCAAAGGAGATATGTGAGTTCCACATTTCAGCCCCAAAGGGGTTGCGCTAACAAGCTTTTTTATATGTCTTCATAGCTCACTGAAACCAAGATGATTGATATCGTCTCGTTTTTAAAGGGAATCGATAATTCGAGGACTTCCTTTGTAATTCCCCTGATGCTTGACATATGTCACTTTGAAATGAAATAACTATGAATAACTTTTATCAACGTATGAAATCAAAAAACTTTTACTTTTAAGGCATGCCAGAACCACTTTCTATACCACGTATATATTACTTGCTTGATACTTCTCGATCAATGGATTACACCTACGGTATAAAATGGCCACTCTGTAGTATTATTCCTGGTCTTACACGTGGCGAACATGCTTTAAACATGTGTGCAACATTTGAAAGAATAAAACCATCTTATATTCATCGTTATTTCATTAGTTTCCAAGGTGATACCGATGAATATCCTGATCATTCACTTAGTTTGGATGCTATTCAAAATAAATATAAAAATAAATCACGCCCTCGATATAGAAGTAATATCATACAACGTTTACATAATGTACTTCAAATAATGAAACATGATGCACAAAATCGTCCGAATTCTGGTTCACGTCTTATTATTTTTTCTGATGGTGACGATAACAAAAGCACTAGAACATTAAGATATTTACATCAGCAAACAATGAAGGAATTATCTTCCATAGGCATCAGTGTTGTTGTTATCAATTACGATACTATTGGGCTTGAATTTCCTGATGCTCGTCATTTCAATAGTGATGATTTTCCACCTGGAAATATGGATGGACAAGTTAGAAACTTGCTTCATCAAAATGCACCTCACAATAGACAGTATGATAGTGCATCTATTTCATTATCTCATTCTTCACGTAATAATGGCCAATCCAATATTAGAACATTAAATGATCTTCAACCATCTGTAGAAGAAAGTCAATATCAATATAATCAAGTTTATGTTACAGCTTCTTAAAACAATCAAGTTAAAATTTTCATATGCATTACTTGATTTACTTATATAACTCAGAGTTATCCTACATTTTCAGAAAAGAAAAACCAAAAACACTTATTTTATGAAAATGATTTTAACTTTATGTAATCCTTGGAATTTTAACATATAACTGTACTATAGTGTTTTTCGCTTAAATAAATATACTCTCTTATCATAGACAAAGGGCGTGGATGTGGGAGTGGGAGTGGGTGTGGGTGTGGGTGTGGGTGTGGGTGTGGGTGTAGGTGTAGATGTGGGTGTGGGTAAGTGGGCGTGGTTAAGGGTGTGAGTGTTATTCTTTCACACACCTCACCTACACCCACACCCACACGCACCAACACCCACACCCACATCCACACCCACACCCACACCCACACCCACACCCACACCCACACCCACACCCACATCCACATCCACACCCACACCCACATCCACACCCACATCCACACCCACACCC
>CAJNSZ010000330.1:92999-113349 GCA_905329745.1 Rotaria sp. Silwood2 | reverse complement strand
CGGATAGAGCATGTCGGAATGCATATGTATAGATACATGAACTATTTCGAGCAGATGAAAAGTAAAGACAAATGAAATGAAAACACGAAAAAAACTGTCTGTTCTTATAATTTTGTCCACTGCTGTATAACATCGCTGAAGTTGATCATTAAAATCATATAATTTAGCCTTCTTCGCTATACACCTCGACTGATCGGCACATCAGTTTGTGTTATGTGATCTTTTTGTATGGTATGGTAACATTAATCAATATATTCATGGATGTTTTCGCTAACAGCTTACTTTTTTGTAAGAAACGAGGAAAAAGAGGCGGAGCAGGATGTCAGAACACTGGAAAACTCACGTCATTCATGCTCGTCCGATTTCGATGGATTTTTGGCACGTCGGTCGGTAGCACATCTGGCCGATCTTTTGCCTAACAAGTTCCAGTGTGATTCAATTGGGACCGGTTGAAAAATCAGCGATTTTCTAGAGAAAGTCGATCTGAATCCGGCGTAAGAAACACGCCGAAGCACTATGAAACCGCTCAGTTCCATAGTTTTTCAGCGTCTTTTCGATCCGTTTTTGACTGTTCCGGCGGCCGAAACGACAGACCCGAGATTGTATTATGAGCAAAGTAGACAGGTATACAGACATGGATTTATTCGAGATTTTTTGTTTCAAGATTTTCAATTTGAAATATCGAGACATATTCATGATTACCCGCCTCTTTTCTTTATTTCACTTGTGAGATAATTATTTCCCTACTCATTTGATAGAGAAGAGTCACAAGAGTTTGTAAATTAACAGTGACAATATTGCCTCCACAAGAGAAAACTGTCTGGCACTTTTCTATTTAACCGGATTTCAAAAAATCTTCTGATTTTTTTCCGAACTTTTTGGAAAAGTCTTCTGATTCTCTCCTGATTTTCTAGAACAAAAACCTACTAATCAACTCCTGATTTTTTAAAAAAATCTCCTGATTTCTAAAATTTGAATTTGGCAACCCTGGCCCACACCCACATCCGTCGTGGTAGCTTCTACACACCCACACTCTCATCCACGCCCACATCCACATCCACACTCACACCCACACCCAACTCACTCGCACCCGCAAGATAGTGTAGTCCTTTTGAATTGTATTTCGGTTTACTAAAATTTGTTCTTTATTTGCTGTCGTTGTTTGTTTGTTCTTCATACCGTATACTTCACTCTTGCCGTGAATAGTGCTTCTCAAGAAAGCGCTTGCTTGAGGGAAATTGAAAAAGAGAACGAAAAAAGGAGAGAGACAAGAAAAATAAGTAAAACTTTATTATGTTGCACAAGTAACACAAGTGTTCTTTCACAAACAAACGACACATTCTCCATATAGAACATTCATCCAAGTTGAAAATTATTTCTGTTGAAGATTTTTGAAAAATTTTATTTTAACTATTGTACCTGGGTGAGTAACTAACAAGTGTATTTTCTAAGGGCGTCTTTGTGCATTATAAACGCTATAAGTATAACAAATCTATGATTAGAATTTTAATTATAAAGAATGAAACAAAAATGAAATGGATATTCATCAAAGACTTCTGTTCATCTAATCGATTGATGATTTATTCTCAATGTAATCTATGGAATGTACACTTTCTACGTGTGTTCTATTTTATTTATGCGCTTCGGCGATTTTCGATGTCGAGATCGAACTATCAAAATAATGTCACTCACTATTTAATATGATAAGGGCTAAAGACAATTCTTTCATGCTTCGAAAGTTGGTTTATCAAGAAGAATGAGAGGATTATTAACGGCGAATGTGAAACCTTTGTATAATATAGAAATGCTTAGCATTGAAACCAAAACTCTTCCCAGTGTGAGTGGGAAAAAGAGTCGCGCCGAAAGCACACACATACTCACACTGCACACTCTCACATCCATACCCATACATCCACTTACACCCAGATCCCACACTTGCACATTCTCCAGACTGCACACTCACCCACACCAACACTTAAGACCCAAACGCAAACCCACATCCATATCCATACCAACACTTACATTTGCAGCCGTGTATAGTGTGTGAAAGAAAAGCATGAGGGTGAGGGTGAGGGTGTGGGTGTGGGTGTGTGTATGGATCTTCTATTTCCACACACCCAGAGCCCACACCCACACCAACACCTCACACCCCACACTCTCGCAAACTGGAAAAAAGAGAGTAGTAGAAAATTTCCTATATTTTTGAAAAGAAGTGCTTTTTTCAAAAATCGACATCCTTTAAGTATTTCGTATTTTCCAACAGGAAAGAAGCATTTGTTAAGGTAAAAAGTAGGTTTTTATGATCACCAGCTCTCACTCTATCAAATGATGAAAGAAAAATGGCAAAATAAAATTTTTACTTGAAGTTTGCATTGCTTGCACCTTATATGATTTATTAAATAAAACAGTTTTGAAGTAAAACAAATTAGTTACGTAGAAAGAAAAAAGCAAGAAGGCACGAAGAATTCTTCTTCCTTTTCTTCTTTTTGTTTCTCCGTTTCTCCTTTCCCTTTTCTGTTTCTCTCTGTTCCATTTTTCTGTTTTGAAATATAGGTAAGCTTTTTGTTCTCCCTTTCGCTTATTCGTTGCTTCTCAAGTTCTGCAAATTTTTACGCTTCTTTTTTCTTCTATTTTTTTGTTTTTGTCTTTTCTCTTTTATACCCATACAAGCCAAGGCAGTAGCGTCAATACCCTTCCCCTACAGCGTTTTTCATTTGTCTTTTTTTGGTTTAGACTTGTGTGAAGATATAAAATCACTGAGCCAAACCTGGGATATTTTTGATATTAACAAGAAACTGAATACTTGTGGAACGAGCGTCTATTATAGAAAATATCATGAAAATGAGTAGTATTTCAAGATTTTGACAATTGAAAGGCGATTTTGGTCATAAATAAGCATGATATTCGCAGTCAGCATACAAAAATACACCAGAAGCACTATTGCTCATCGTAAAAGTGTCTCATTCAGAATTCTATCTAGAGGAGTGTACAGGTTGGCGTTTTAGAATTAAATGGCTGAAGGGGAATACGGGTAAAATTTGGATGATGAGTGGGTGTGGGTGGATATGAGTGTAAGTGTAAGTTCTTGGTCTCTGTCTTCACCCACCCACCCACAGCCACACCCCACCCACCCACACCTACATCCACCCAAATCATATCAATTGCATTCTAGCAGTACTAGTGACGAAGTAAAGTACAGATGCATTTTAGGTAAGTTAGTCATAAGACATATGATGCTAGCCGGCTTATTGAAAATGAATCGTCAAAGACTATTGTACACGAAGACAGATTTGAACAAAAAATTTGTTTGGCATATTCTTTCAATCAAATAGTCCTGAGTGTAGATAAAGGCAAGACTGTAGATTACAAGTATTATATTGAATATTGTTAATGTAATATGAAACCAAAAAGAGACATTAGGTACAAAATGTACCAAACTGCTTGAAGACCATTCTTGACTTCATATTCATCCGTTGTTATTAATAATTTAACAGAATAAGACATTCATATAATATCGCAGCAGTCATATTCATCATATCTAATACTATTTAATCTTTAGTTAAGTGATTGTATTGAACGAAGTTTAATTGATTAAATAAATGACATATGACTAGTTCATGTGGTATCCAAAGTATCTAGAAGTTTTTTCGAAAAACGTTCAAAAAAACTTTTAATAAATTGCTAGAAATGATTCAACTTGATATAAATAATCATGGCAACTAGTCTCAACATTTGGTAAAATACAATTAAAAATATCTCATTATCTTTATATTTTTATTTAATGGTGAGAAAACTTTTGATCAACCATAAATATATCGAGCGAGGAACGTTCTTTTGTTGCGCCCGACATCAATAAATGTAGTATCGCAGGTTGCCGCGGGCAGTGAATGTAGCGTCGAGCGACAAACATCCTTTCCATCATCAGGCACAATCGACGTTACCAGCGTAAAACAGCGTATAGCATGGATTTACACGAAACCATACTTGTTAAATGATATTTGCCCTTATTTTCACCCACACAGTCGTGATATGATTGAACTTTTCCGGTATGCCTGTCTTTTGGATCTATAAAGAAACTTCTTTGTCCGACTCTGTGCTCGATCCATTAAAAAGATACTTAAGGAGAACCCAATATCATAACTAGCACTAAAACACAGCCTATGCTCCCGATGGTCAAGTAAAATTACCATCAGAGATAGAAAACCAACGGATTATCTTGTGTTCTACAACTAGCATCACGCTATGCCGCTTGAACTATGCTTTCAGGGTGTGAGTATCGGAGCGCCTAACTACGTTGTGGTATGATCAACCACACCAATGCCCCCACACCCGACACTTACACAGTCAATACCCCTCCATTCCATATGAGGAGGGTGGGTGTTGCTGTGTGTGAGAATGAGTATCGGATCGAATCTCACATTCAGATACATCAACACCCACACCCTAACACTGATTGATAAGTTATAACGATGGGGAGGAGCGGGATTAACCAGTGAGATCTAGGAGAAAAGCATATAAAGCAGTTTTATGCCAACTTGAGCTGTTATGGACTCAGGAACTGCTAGGAAATGTGTTCTGAAGTGCATCAAATACAGAGCTTCCCAGGATCTCACTAACAATAGGAATATCATGTTTCATATTTTTAATCTGGCAAGGGATTGCGCTAACTGCTTTTCAGAAGAGTCACTTCTTTTAGTTATCACGATATATACAATTTAGAACTCTCGAGCTTTTCCTTGGAAAAATTGTTGTCAAATACGTCACAAAACCTGAAGCAATAGGAGCAAGAAGGTGAATGTCCGTTGAAACCGATATTTGAGCCGCACCTATACTTATTCACAACCTCAGGTTTAGTACAGCTATCAGAGACTGGTTCTGTGGATCATATCTGCTTTCTTAAGTTTTTACCATTATTCGAAACACATGTCTAAACGTTCACAAGTAACAAACATCTTTGTCTATTGTAGAAATTCTTCACAAACTCAAAATTTTCAACATATACTCAATTTTCAAATTTTCAAGTGAAGGGACACGAACTAATTTCATATCCAAGAAAAAGTCGTCTGCTATTCAATGGATACAAATGAACAAGAACAATGGCACGGTGCCTCAACAGAAGTTACAAAAAGTGATAATGGATCCATGATCGCCGATCCTGCTACCTCCTCCCCACCACTCTTCGATGCATCACTCTCAGATTCAAGTCTTAGAAGATTAGTCAGTGAAGACGAAAACGGTTCACTCAGTCGTTCCAGTGACTCTGAACGCAGGGAAACCAATTCAATGATGCTCCCACCAACGTCGGAAGAACACCAATCCATATCTCACGGACTCATCGAAGAACTAGAACGTCAACTAAATGATGGTTTAAAAGAATGTGAACTCGATAATGTCGAAGAACTTTTGCAAGTGATAGCCAAGACAACAGATGAGATCACAGAGTTGAAGAGGAAAGGAAAACAGAAGACTACTGCCGAAAAAGAAGCTACTTTAGTTCCACTCCAGAAACTTCAATTGTTAGTGGAACAAATAAAAATTCTTAAAGCCTCTAATATTCAACGCCCAGCTATCGAACAACTAGAACGTCAACTAAATGATGGTTTAAAAGAATGTGAACTCGATAATGTCGAAGAACTTTTGCAAGTGATAGCCAAGACAACAGATGAGATCGCAGAGCTGAAGAGGAAAGGAAAACAGAAGACTGCTGCTGAAAAGGAAGCTACTTTAGTTCAACTCCAGAAACTTGAATCGTTAGTGAAAAGGTTGAAAGTATTGAAAGAAGCTGCTATTGAAACACAGGGTATGATGATACAAAATATGAACCAATAATGTGATTCAAGGGGGAGAGAGTTGTTGACTAAAACCGTCACTTAGTGGAAGTAGGTGTATCGCGTTCAGGCAGTCGGTTGTTTCCTTGATAAATGTGCAAAGAGATAAGTATATTCCGAACGTTTGAATCTCGTTGTAACTGGTGGAATATATGTCATGAGTCTGCGACCGGATTATTGTCTTATGAAAAGCCCATGTGCACGCTGTGACCTCTCTCTATAATTTTGGATTAAGACCTTTATTATTGCTTATAAGATCACTTCCAGCGATGAGTTGCAGTTCCTAAACACTTTTTCTAGATATTATGTTTAGTGTGGCTTTGCTTTGTTTTGCTTACCAGGAATGATTTTAATCAAAAAAGGAAGGCGAGAGATGGTGCGTATTCTATTATTCTTTTTGAAACGAAAAGATAGGTTTTTCAAGCAGAATCACGATATGGAGTGTTCTGAAGATTAGTATATCAGTTATTTTGTGTTCTCCCTTGCTGAATAGCTCAAATAACAATCACATACGGTCGAAGTTTATAACAACCGTGATCGATTATAATCTTCGCTGACGCTCAAATTTCCTTACGTTTTTTTAATGTTTGTAGACTGAAATCAAATTTTAAGCAGATGTTGAGTGGTCTTTCGCTATCGGAAACATCTGAGAACAATATGCTTAAACAGAAGAGCTGAGATCGAACTGTAGTTATCCGAACTAATCTGAAAACAGTCTCTTGAATTTCAAAAAACCATTGACGCTCTAGAAAGTTTTCTTTTTCAATAAACTAGTATTCTCCTGACTGAATATAAGTGTTAGTATTCATTATTTTTATTTTATGTTGACGGAAGGTGAAAAAATGGCAGTTCTTGGGCTTTGGTGTACTAAGTTTACTTCTGAGCTGCACCTATGATCCATTAATAAACGTGTTATCTGTGTGAATATGTCTATTAACCATTACTAAAGTACAGAGGTTGAACTTCTGTTTACCTAAGTCTACCAGTTGTTACTACCAACAAAAGCCTCTCATATATTGGACAATTTAAAACTGTGTGGAGCACAGTGAAATGCATAGACCCTGACGAATGATGGGCCCACTGATGTTGTATTCCAATTACTAAACTAGAAAGCTGGTAAATAGAAATACTAATATTGCTGAAGAGTTTGCAAGTAAACCCTCGAGAAAGCGCAGGAGTACAGCAAATTCTGCGGGAGTACAAGGATTCTCTCTTTTCTCCTAGCATATGGACACCCATGACCACGCCCAAACTCAATCAATGTCGATATCATGAAACACTTCAACATTGCCAAAGATCTTCTGCTTCTAAAATGGACAGGATGTGGATGTGGGTGTGTGTTGTTTTCACGCCCTCCCCCCACCCTCACACGTTACACTTAAACCCACACACCCACACCCTCTGATAAACTGACGTATGATCAACATCCTGTTTATTACCAAGAGGCTGATTTAATCTGGTAAAATAGTTCCACCATTTTTACCGGTAGGCCCGCAAAACCGATATACCGGTGGATCCGGTCGGAAATTTTCAGACCCGTGCCAGTGCCGATCGGAAAAAAGTAAATAGTTTCCATCTATGTCACACTCCAGAGCTAAATTCACTCGCACCATGCCACCACATATTGTGCAATATGATAAGTAATAATAATTTTCGTTTGTCTCTCCTATTTAGAATCAGCAACATTGACGAATCAGTCTGAAATGAATTCACAGGCACCAAGAGCTCAAACGCAAAATCAATCTTCGGAAAAAAGGGTAGGTTATCATTTGCCCTAAACTGATTTCCACAAATCAATCCCAAAAAAAATTCCCCATTTGGGGATTTTTATTTAGGAATTTTATAATTTAGGTTTTTTTAACATGAATTATATCATACATTCTATAGTTCCATACCATCCTTTTTCTCATTTCAGACAGTATTGCCAAAAATAAAGCTTTCAAAATTATATTTGTTGGAGGTATTTAGTTTGGATTCTAAACATAATAAAAACAGTTTTACGATGAATCTGGTAACCAGAATGTATTTTAAGTTACTACAAAGTCTTCTTTTTGAAAACTCAAAATATATTCTGGTCACCAAATTTGCCTAAAAATGTTGGTTGTAGTAATCAAAAATGCATTCTGGTTAGCAAATTCCTCGTAAAACTGTTTTTATTATGTTTAGAATTCAAACTAAATACCTCCAACAGATATAACTGTGAAAGTTTTATTTTTATTAATATAGTCTGGAATGAGGAAAAGGATGGTACGGAACTACAAAATGTATAATATATTTCATGACAAAAAATCCCTAAATTATAAAATCCCTATATCAAAATCCCCAAATGGGAATTTTTTTGGGGATTGATTTATGGAAACCAGTTCAGAGCAAATGATAAACATTCGAAAAAAAGAACGCTGCTAGAAACTGAAGCCTCGCCAACAACAGCAGGGCCGTTCGATTCAAAGACAAAATCAGATAAGGTTACTTGTGAAAATATCGAAGACATGACTTTGCAAGAGCATATAGAAAAGTCTTCAGAAGGCTTCAATAGAATGACTTTCGCTGAAAAAGAAAAACGATTGTATTTGAAAGACTTACGTCACGATTGCAGTATATGCCCGAATATGCTAAAACAACATCATTGAATCTTCTTCTATATTTTGAAGAAAAATTGCTAGGAGATTGTGCACTTTCTCACATATAAGACTTCGTAGTTTGTTGGTTAAATTTGTTGAAGGAGCAAGTAGAAAAGAAAGAACTATTTCCGGAGAAATTAGAGCGACTCTTCAGAATCTAGAGAGAGTGGTCAATGCAGCGAATTATTCGTCTGCAGTGATTAATCTTCACGATTTGTTAAAGTAAATTCGACCACTGAATATACCAGAGATACAGAGACTCGTGAAGAAGACAGAAGAAGTAGCCAGATTGATTGAGAAAAAAAGACATTATTCTTTTTGTGGGTGAAACTGGCAAAGAAAATCTACCACAATTTAGTTCATTGCATGTTGCAAGATGAAGAGAATCCGAGTAGAAATAACCGCTGGAGAGTTTTTAGAAGATATTTAAGCAATCGGTACTTCTATGAATCCTGAATTACGTAGGGTCATTAGCAGTCCATTGTGTGAATCTAAGACTCGATTTATTGCACCTGTTACTGTGTCGTTAAGAAAAGTATTCGGTGCACATGAAACTGAAGATATCATTCTATGCGACGCACCGGGAGTAGGTAATACAACAGGTCCGGAGATAGATGTTGCAAACGGTGTAGGAGTTATTGAAGCCTTGAAACAATTTAATAGTGTCAAGCTACTTGTTTTACACAGTTGTCGAAGTCTAGGTGATAGGGGACAAGGTATTCAAAAATTAGCACAATTATTGATCAAAATGGTGAATAACATAGAATATAAACTTGATAGTATTTTTTACACATTTACAAAATATCCTCCAGAAACGAACATCTATGGTCTGTTACTCAATATAAAAAAGTTAAAAGTAGATATGGATCTTACTTTACAAGATGGTAATACCTTTGTAAAAGTGTTATCTGACATGATTGTTAAAACGAAAGGCGGTGTTCATATAATAGATCATATTAAGGGTGATCGTGGAGTATTAATAGAACAGCTACGAGACCTACCGAGTATTAAGTCTCCAGGAGAAGTCTTTCGATACTCTATGAGCCAAGAAACGCAAGAAACTATTGAAAATCAAGTGAATAGAGACAAGTTCCATATAATGTGTGCATTAAAAAACAAAAGCATCGAGTTAGTGAATTATTATTTGAATAATTTAAAGACATTAACGTCTTTAATAAAGTTCAATTTTATTCACGGCGTTTATGAAGATTCAATACGCTTTGTAGCCGTCAATATTGATGGATATTGTACGGCAGTAAGCAGCAAATTTAGATTCGATGCGTTGTATTAGTTTTCGGGAAATTGAATTTGCTGTAAGGAGTTCTGTAACATACTTACACTGGGCATAATAAGCATAATGGGCAAAATGGGCACAATCAACGACCTTGTGAGATACTTTGTGAGCTTTTGTCGCTGAGACTCCATTTTTTAGTCCACACTGGTGCGACGTTGTATGAGTCATTTTTGGTGAAACTCCTTTCTCCGCACCCGCATCTGGTGTGATATGATGTCTGTCGTTTTTTTAGAATTCAAGCATTTTGAATACATGTAAGAGCTCAATACCTTTGATGATCATATTCAATACGACGGCTATGCCCATTATGCCCATTATGTCCATTATGTCCATGAATACCTTCAAGGGAAACTGAATGCCTGTTCCGAAAACCAAAATCAATTTCCGGAAATTGATTAATGTCGGAAAAATAAAGAGTTTCCTGGAAACTTATATAACGCATCTATGTTTTTCTACACGTGGTTCTTACCAATAATCGTTGGAACATTTCATCTCATCACAATATATATGTATTGATTGCGGTGAAGGAAGGTCATTTGATTGATTAAAATTAAGGTAAAATACTCTTCCTAATAATCAGATAAATTTATAATTAATTCACTTTAAATTTTTCTTTTTTATTTTATTTTATTTTACTTTTAACTTTAATTATCTTATTTAATAATGTTTATATATTTATTTCAAGTANCAGAATCCTATACTTGAATAAAGATAACTCAAGAAATAAAAAAAATCACTCTAAGTTACTATTTGTATAGAATACACATATAGAAAAAAAATGCGTATTCAACAATACCCGAAAAGAAAATGTTTCATCATCATTGGTATATAGTAGGTTGTATTGATAATGATGATGTTTCCAACTCATGAATTTTCATAGAAAATAGTGAAACAGACAAGATTTTAGTACAACTATTTCGATGTTCCTTTAAAAATGTTGTTCTACATTTGCAGAATATAGAAAAGTTTGATTACATTTCAAGTAGCTTACACATCCAAAGATCGTTTTATAGTCACTATTTTCATCTAGTTTAGTTAAAAATTCAAAAATGTTCCACTAAGATAATAATACTCTTCATGATTATGTATTTTCCATTTTCTGTGAAAAGTAAAGCTGTATTTTACTGAGTTCACAGACTCTTCAGATGCAGAACATAGATCTACTCAACCTAAATATGATTTTGCTAAAAATCTGGTAAAGATATAAAAAACAAATAAATGTAAACTAAAACTCAACTCGAGCACCAATGAACAAGTAGCAATCTGCAAGTTTTGCTCATTCTTGTCTTATCTTACGTGTCTGATTTGTAATTCTTGTCGAACGATGCTATAATTAGCACGCATTATCATCATAAATGTGACACCCATCATTTCTAGTTAGTGTAAGATGTAATCGTTGATGATAAATATTATAAAAACTGTAAAAGAAAAAGCTTCTTTGACACAAAGGATCATTATGTCACATCTATCCTCTCCTGCTGATTGGCAATACAGAATAGGATACATGAAGAGCGCACTGTTGTATCCTTATCTCTTGTAAGAACTCTTAGAAAGTGAATTATCTTTTATTCTGACCCAGCAACATAAAAAATGGCAAAGATAAAGCAAAATAGATTGAGATTGTTCATATCACGTGTCTATTTCTTCGATTGTCTTTAAAAGTTCTGTGTATGCGAAACTGAACGTCAGAATGATTTGAAGTAGAGTAGAGAGAACTATAATGTGTAGTTTTGACTCGATTACTTGCACTCAGAACAAATATAAAAATAGTATAGATGGCAAATCTGTAAGGATGATGATGAAAACTGAGATTTCATTCTAGATTGAGAGTATAGATGGTGGGTAGTGGGGAAGTGGGGTGGGGGGATGTGACTGAAGGTGAAGAGAACATTTACAGTTATAACTACATCCACATTCACACCCTTGAATTTCTCTTTGTATCCATAAGGGGAAACTTACCATGATGTCAGAAGCATAAGTCTTAATAGTCGAATTGTAGAGAGTCCTGACTGAAGGTCGTGTCATCTCAGTTTAATTCTTGTATACGGCTTGTAAAAATTATTGTCATTTGCTTTCTTTTTTCAGACTACAAAAATTTTACTCAATAATTCTTATGTTTCATCGTATGGCTAATTGTAATTACGTCAGCACAAAACTTTGGCATATAAGTGTAATTGAGCGAGATGAGCGGAACAGCAAATACTGTATGCATTTAAATAAATAGCTTAAAATGAGCTTCAATGATTGAAATTTATCATGATTCGATTTTATTTTTTATTCTCTTCGAAAATTAATCCAAAAGAAAAAGGAAAATTAATTATAATTCTGCAAACTTTGTTTTAAGAAATATCATTGAATAAAAGAAAATGATTTTCAATATGTAAATTAATAATGAATATTGTTTTTTGTTTTGAAAGATATTCTTAGTCTAATGACACATTTGAGCATTTTGATTTTCATTGGTATATATATAACTGAAAAAGATAGAGCGAACTGTTCTTCATTGTGAGTAAACAATAAACTATGTCAAAACAAAAAAATCCTTTCAGAATTTTTTATTCGAAGTATTCATGTGCGATCAATTCATCAGATTTTCATCATGAAAAGTCAGCACTGTCATTAGTCTTCTCCTTAATAAAATTTTGTCAATTTTAATAGAAAAGAATTCTTTTGATTCATTTCGACAATCATTTGTGAGTCTCTTCAATAAAAAATGTTCACTTTTTTTGTTTAAATCGATAAAATGGATCATTTGCTCTTCGATGCTTCATAGAACGAGTCGATGATGATTACCTGATATAGCGAGACACTTATCTCCATAGAAATATCGATCGGTTAAATGAATATTCAAAACAAAAAATATCTGAAAAACTTCTCAGTACGGTTTCTGCAAGGTCTAAAGTATGAAACTCGCCAACTTGGACTTTATATATTTATGGTGTATGATCAAAGTTATTAACATAATTTATGTTTAAAAAAGTGTCAAATAAATGAACAAATCAAATGTCTAGCAATTTTTTATTGTCAACAGACATGCTCTGAAAAATTATCATTTCTTAAATATTTACATTTATAATTATTTTGGCATCTCATTTATTTGATTCATTGAAAATCATTGCACTGTAAAAAAAAATTATTTGCACTGTCAGATACACTTACAATACATACAAGGCATTCAATATAATTTTATTTTATGCTTTGTCGATTCAAGTATCTATATTAGTCTGCTATACATATTGCTTATATCGCTCATTAAGCTGCCGTACACAATACCCTTTATTTCGTGGAAAATAGACATATGCTATTAAGTTTTATCTAAAATAAAAATTCAATCGGCTTAGGTTTCACTTTGTCTGTCCAATTCTGACTCTTTTACATCAAAAGTATGAGTATCATATTGATTAAAAACGACAATAAGATTCTTTCACTCCATGGAAAATGCTGAATTGCAATATTTAGACTAAAACAGTTGCAATCTACGAAGTCTCAGAATGATCTATACACTCATATGGCTGAAAAGCCATTCTGCGTTGCTATAAAACATATTTAATGATATCTACCTTCCTCATTCCACAGTCACTAGTGCATAAAGGGTGAGAAAGGGACCGACAAAACCCTGATTCACGCATACATTCACTTTTTTCTTCGAAAATATGTGTAAATACCACAAAAGGGAATAATCGCCATGTTATTGATGCATACTATTTTCTGTCTACAGGTATCTTTTATTGAGATTGCAGTATATAAAAATCCATTAGTAAACAATGACTACTTTTATCGTACGTATTTGTAGGTCGATGGATGATGGTCTTCTTGTCGATTGTATTCGTCCTATACTCATACAGCCACTCATCCCGTCTGATAATACCACTAGTCATGACCTGCTTGGCTTTTTCTTGATATAGTGAATACACCATATAATGCTACTTTGATCATACAGTGGTTCATTCCTGGGATAAAATACATATTCTATCTATTCTGTCTCATTGTGTGCAATTGTATATTTCAATTTTCTCGCTATACGTTTTCAAAAAATAGTCTATCCAAAGTAGCTATCACGAAAATATGTATTATAATTCTGTTTTTCCATTTATTTTTCAATACTGTTATAAACAAAATGTAGAAATAATTTAATTTCCTCTGAAAAGTACACGAACTCATCTTAAATAATAGTCTTTTTATTTCACAATATTATAATTAAATAATAATATTTTGCTCAGACTTCGTGTTATCATGAAAAGGGTGTGGGTGTGGGTGTGGGTGGGTGTCAGCGAATCTTCTGTTTCTTCCCTCATCCACACCACACCCAAAGCACACCCACACTCACATGCACACACTCACATCCACACCCTCGTAGTATTGCAACCTTTCAGAGCAGCATTGGGCGAATTTCCTTACGACAAAATCGTGCTGAGGAAGCTCTTAGATACCAGTTGAAGGTCCTCGAAATACGGAAAAATACATGCCATCCAATCATCCAACAATTGCCTTTAGTCTCCCAGACATTGGTAATATATACCAGCGCTGGAGATCCAGATCAAGCTCTCAAATACAAGTCTCAAGAGCTCAACATTAGACAGCAGATTTTACCACCTGATCATCCCTGCATCACACTGAGTCTTCAAAAAGTCAGAGAACTTCATCTAGAGTTACAAAATTTCGACTTAGCTCTTGGATATCTTGAAAACTCGCTTAAGATAAGTGACAAGTCTGCATTCCTCTGTAATAATATGAATAAAAAGCAGATCTTTCACAATATTGCGAAGATTTTCGAAGCCAAAGGCGAATATCGAGAAGAACTGGAATATAAGTTGAAAGCGATGGATTTTCAACAGAAGATTCATCGAGTAGACTGGGCTTTATCGCGCAGTCTAGACGACGTCTTCATCAGATAGGGTGTGGATGTGGGTGTGCGGGTGTGGGTGGATGTGGGTGCGGGTGTGGAGTTTGGGCTTGGATATTAGTATTTCTTTTCTCCACCCACACCCACACCCACACCCACACCCTTCGTAGTTTTGTATGCTATATTTAGCCTCTTTGATCAGAGTTTATGAAGACCAACATTGGCCTTTTTTTCTTCCACATCTAAGAAGAATTCGCTATTGCTGAGGGAAATAGGGGACAGCTTCAAACCACCATCAAAACTACTTACCGATATTTTTAATCCTCTTCTGCAGAGTATCATGATTGACGATTCGTTGAATTTTTTGCTGCCGCTGGTGATCGAGTAATGTGATGACGAACTGATAGTTATCTGGTTCAATGATACGCCATAAAAATGGATTAGTCACAGTTCTTGCCCACAGTGTTAGATCTCGACTGTACGTTGTATCACCTCCCACAGCCTCTAAGTTTATGAAGGAAGTTTGTTCCAATGATTTTTTCTTGCGATTGTTTCTCATATCCACCGCCCGCATAAACTTCGGCTGGTTGCATAAACGAAGCAGAGAAGGATGCACTAGCACTCAGTCGTTTTTTCGCTTCTTCCGCCTGTTCTTTATTGTCATGCATCTCTGTATGGTAGAGATATCCACTGAGAATAACTAAGCGTGGATAAACATGACCATATGTTGAAAGAACTTCCTTCAATTTAGTAACTTGTTCATCCAATGTAAAAGAAAAAACACTATCGATGGCTTCTATAAACTGAGACGTTCGTTCGAGATAAGATAAATCAAGTTCTACAGCAACACGTGGAAAGTTAAAACAATGCCTTAAGCATATCTTTTTCTGTATTTTTGTTATAGTTTTACTCGTTGAATATTCAGCATTGACACCAATACCAACAAAGGGAGTGGAAAATTCCACACCGCCATCAAAAAATTTACTGGAAAGAAATGAACTGTGCATTTCTTTATCTTTCAGGTATGATTTAATATGTGATTCGTCAGTAACATGGAACAGCGAAAACTCATCAATAGATTCTCTGAGTTTGAACACGGTTTTGAAAGCGCGTATGGGTGTTTCTTGATCCATTCGAATAGCTTGGAAAAGATTACAATTACGAACTATTCTTTTTCATGTATTCAGATCTAGATCAGTATCTACGGTAACCTCATTTGGTGAAGATGCCAGTGTCGAACTAGGTATTGTTAATTCAAGTAAAGGAGCTTTACTTAAATGACTGAGTGATTGAGCGTACGCGAGATCGGTTTTTCTTTCAAATGCCTTGCTGCTCATTTCTGGAATTGGTAGTGGAGTTGTTTTACTTTTATCACTTGTTAACCGAACAAAATGGTTTTCAGTTAATAATGCTGAGATGGTCACTAATTTTTCGTCTTCAGGAAATAAAATACAACCTTCAGCATCAAGAAAACGAGTACTGCTTGACAGTTTGTATCGTTTTGAAAGAATGGTACGCAGTTCGGCAACTGTGCTTGAATTAACGGCTGCCAGACGATATTTTTCTCCGTCGATATCAATACGAACCAACGTTTCTTTGCTAGAGAGCTCATTTGAAGCCATTACACTAGAGCAGGGTTGCCGCTTCTCAACCCTAAAAAAACAGAAAATCACCTCCAAAAAAAAAATAGAAAATGACAGCAGTTTTATTGTCAAAAAGCAGAAAGTTTTTTGTAAAAGCAGACTATCGTTTAAGCTTTGTTTTAATTTGATAATATGGAGGTTCCATGGTAAAACAGGTTAATATTCTTTCAAAAATAGTTCATATTCGACTACTTTTTAACTATTGTTTACTGAACACTCGTTTTTTCAACTTTGTTTTGTTTTAATTTATCTCCTGATAATGATATTTCCGATTCATCTTTTTATTTTAATATTTTAGTATCTTTGTCTTCACGAATCGGGATGTCGTTAGTATCATGAGTCATTTTATCCGTTTCCATACAGGTGTTATTACTGATAAATTTGTTTATCCTCGCAAACAACGCACAAAGATTACATATATTAATTTGTATGACTCGGATGATTAGTAGAAAATACGACAGAAAGAAATACATAGATGAAGACCGAAGTCTGAACGAAAAATATAGATTGGTAGTTTGTATTCGTCAGCGGAAAGCAGAGAGTATCCTGATATTATCTCATGATATATAAGGGTGATGGGAAAATATCAGTGAATATTAACAAGAATTTTTCTAATTTTTTGAAATAATGGTCCAGTAGTATCAAATGTCTCACTTAAGAATATAAGAGACAGCATGACTGAAAAAGTAGAAGAGATAGCAATCCTGCAGAAGAATCATAAGGATATCTATCACCTTTTGATAAACATAAAATAGAAACTGCGCTCACTTTGACCATGTTTAAGAAGGTGTAATTTGACTCAATAGAAAAAAAAATTCGTTGACAATAATGATTCATATGTTTGGCAAACAATGCAAGTGGGTGAGAGTGAAGACGAGGGTGAGGATGATGGTGAGAGTGGGTCGGGTGCTGTCAATGAGTCTCACCCTCATCACCCACACTTCGACTTTCCACTCAGTGATGAATTACGTTCTTTTTTATTTTACTAACAAACCATTTCATGTTCTAACGTCTGACTTGCCCTAATCTAGCAGAGAATATCTGATGTTGATCTAGTTATACAATTAGAGTAGATGAATAAGGGACGATCAGTGTATGAAACAGAACTTGAAAATATTTATGACAATCAATTCACTAAGGCTATAGAAGATCATACGTAAGCAGTAGTATCTTATTTCTTGACAGCATGTACAAATCACAAATTCCATCGTGAGACAAGCTGCATCAGATTCTCCAACATCTCTATGCAGTCACCGATTCACATGTGATGCTGCAAAGGACGATTATTAAAAACTATATCAATTTACAACATGTTTTCTAATTTTCCAATAAAGATTTTCGATTCTACCATGATTTAGAGTGTGCCGTTCAAAAGAAAAATATTTATCGCTGCTGGTGAGCGAAGAAAATTTTCCATTAGCAGCGATGAATATTTACTTATTTAGTTCTCGAACATGCGAAAGCATGTTGGAAAGCAGAGATGGGCAGCTCCGACCGTTTCTCGCTCCAGCTCTGCTATAGCAAAATTTTTTTTTCTAGTTTTCTGATATTTTAAAGATATTTAGTGAACTTCATGTTTTAGTTCTGTATGTATATGATGAATATACGCAGACAATACAGAAAAAAGAGTATCAATATGTTTAAGAAAAAATAATAATTAAATGATTTGAGAAAAAAAATCCATCAACTTGTTTGAGAGGAAAAGCAGCTGTCGACGTATTTAACAAAAAAGCAATCATCTTGAGGGTGGGTGTGGGTGTCAGTAATCGAAACCAAATAGAACACACCCACACCCTCAAGAAGATCGATCACTTTTGAAATTTACTTGTTTACAAAATATTAGAATTATTTATGGATACTTTCTAAGCTATAATTCATTCAAAAATAACTAATTTGTTTCAGTTTTATTGTAGAAATAAAAATGTTTAGGAACAATTTTCAACGGTATCATTTCTTACATACAAGTATTATTATTTTCTTTGTTATAAATTATTATTACATTAGACACAAAAAAAAATTGTTAACTGTAATATTTTGAAAAATTCTTTGAAATTAAACAATAATATCAGTAAATATCTGTTTATTTATTAGTATCATGTTTTTCCAACATAATACGTTTATAATTTGAAGACATGAATTTCTTGTGAGAAAATGCGATTACGCGTAGCATTAGGTTAGTACACGGGACTTAAAGATTTCTCGGACATAATGCAACAGANCCATAATCGGCCCGAATAACACTATGTTTTGTCCTTACAATAGTGGAGAAAACCTTCCCTGATTCATTTTTATACCTAAATTTCACATTTCATAACTCCTGCTAGAAGCAACTTGGGCACGAACTAACTTAGGGTATATCACTCCTAGCTATGCCCTATCTAACCATCATATCCCCGACTGAAAAGCTTTTTGACACCTCGGGTGGTTCCCTCGTTAGTGATGTTTTCTACTAATATGTGTTACTGTAATTGCAGGTTGCTTCTGAGCCAACCACTGTACCAATTACACCAATGGCTCAGTTTGAGCAAGCACTTCGCAGTAAGTGTTAAGATGAGCTCATGTGTTTGCAAGAAATCCATGGAAATAGCTACTCTCAAAAACATCTCTCGCGTAATAGTGAAGTGAAAAAACCAATCGAAAGATATTCAGACAAAGCATGCTGTCGCATACGATAATTTTAATGATTGCCTATTGATCAATTGTTCGAAAATAACCGTGGAACCGATAACCGTTACATGTAGACGTTCTTCAAAGGCTATAAACCGAGAAAATCCAGCTGACGACCCAAATAGCTGTTAGTGCTTTATAAAGCGATCCTTGCAGGCGACTACCATTTTTGACAGTTTATTCGATTAATGGAGCATGATATATCAGGAAATAGACTTTTTTCGGAAGACATATGTCTAAAACAAAATATCCATCGGATAGCGTTGATAGCTTTTTTTCGCACAGTCTAAGACCGTTACTTTCACCAATATTGGTGAGTTTATATTTTGCGAACAAAACCGTAACAATAATGAATACTATATGAAAGAGAAAAATGGTCAAACTCACTTTATATGTGAGAGAATTATACAAAGCTTCCTTTGGAAAAGATTTGTGGGATACTCTGTATTAAAATAGGGATGTGCTGTTCGAACATAAATACTGAAATAGTGACACTGACTTTGCTGACTGTCGATCTACTGAGCATTTACTACAGTGACTTGATGTCACTGAGACACTAACTAAATTGACATTGATAGTCACTAAAACAGTTAAGCTCACTGCAACACTGACGTTCAGCGAATACGGACTGCACTGATATCGACGCTCAGTGAAACACCGATTCTGACAGAGTATACAGCTTTGGTACTTTTATTTAGAATGGGTGTGAGTAGGTATGTTAGTGATTGTAGGTGTTGGAATTGATAAGACGCGCTCACACCCAATGTGTTATATCCTTATTTTCGTACGCGAATATTTGTAACTTCACGAATAATAAAAATTTTTGTTCGAACATGAGAGGTATACATATGTGAAGAAGCAAGACAAAAACGAAGTTGAATACTCTCTTTTCTCTTATCCAACAGCATGATATGATGCATCGACCGAGAAGATAAAAAGAAAATGATGCTAAAGATAATGGGATTCACTCTCCAGCAAGGCACGCCAAAAATTAAATGGAAAAATGAATCAACGAAATGATCGAAAGGCAACTACAAGAAAAAAAAAGGGAAACAATTAAACTTGTACGCTCTCATGCAATAAAAATATGCCATGCATTGATATTTCCGTCTCAATGGCGTCTTATTATTTTATTTATATATATATTGTAGTCAATGAAAACCAGCATCCATCCCTCAATGTTTCCGTAAAAGCCGATATCAGCATAGTCAGTGTTGGCTAATCGTCAAATGTTCCAGCTAGCTTCAGTATTTCAGTGGCAACAATGCAGTGTATTAAGTGTTAAATAGGCACACTGTCGGTGATGAATAAACTGAATCCACACATCTCTACATAAAAGGAGGCAAAAATGACAGAGAATAAATAGCACTGTTTATAAATCCCTTGCATTTTGTGCATCTCTTGGCATAATGTTGTCTCACCATAAACATGGTCTACTCTTTCACTCGACTACA
>CAJNSZ010000330.1:81615-92911 GCA_905329745.1 Rotaria sp. Silwood2 | reverse complement strand
CCAACGGGAGACGATTGTAAGAGTTTCGTCTTCACATCCTCTTTCATCAAATATCCCAGATGAACTGGAAAGTTTATCTCAGAGTAAACACGATCTCTACGGCATTACTAAGGTAGGATTCTAATATACTATAGTAGCGAGTTCAATTCACTCTATACGTCTTAGTTATGTTTTCTACTAATATGTGTTACTGTAATTGCAGGTTGCTTCTGAGCCAACCGCTGTACCAATTACACCAATGGCTCAGTTTGAGCAAGCACTCCGCAGTAAGTGTTAAGATGAGCTCATGTGTTTGCAAGAAATCCATGGAAATAGCTGCTCTCAAAAACATCTCTCGCGTAATAGTGAAGTGAAAAAACCAATCGAAAGATATTCAGACAAAGCATGCTGTCACATACGATAATTTTAATGATTGCCCATTGACCAATTGTTCGAAAATAACCATGAAACCGATAACCGTTACATGTAGATACTCTTCAAAGGCTGTAAATCGAGAAAATCCAACTGACGAGCCAGATAGCTGTTAGTGCCTTCATAAAACGATCCTTGCAGACGGCTACCATTTTTTACAGTTTATTCGATTAATGGAGTATGATATATCAGGAAATAGACTTTTTTCGAATCACGTCTGTCTAAAACAAAATATCCATCGGATAGCGTTGATAGCTTTTTTCGCACAATCTAAGACCGTTACTTTCACCAATATTGGTGAGGTTATGTTTTGCGAACAAAACCGTAGCAATAATGAATATTATTTGAAAGAGAAAAATACTCGATCTCACTTTATATGTGAGAGAATTATACAAAGTTCCCTTTGGAAAAGATTTATAGGACACTCTGTATTAATATAGAGACGTGCGGTTCGAAAATAAATACTGAAATAGTGACACCGTCTTTACTGACTGTGGATCTACTGAATACTTACTATATTGAGTCGATGCCACTGAGACACTAACTAAATTGACATTGATATCACTCAAACAATTAAACTCACTGCAATACTGACGTTCAGCGAAAACGAACTGCACTGATATCGGCGCTCAGTGAAATACCGATTCTGACAGAGTATACAGCTTTGGTACTTTTATTTAGAATGGGTGTGATTGTAGGTGTTGAAATTGATAAGACGTGCTCACACCTAATGTGTGACATTCTTATCTTTGTACGCGAATATTTGTAACTTTAGGAATAATAAAAATTTTTGTTCGAACATGAGAGGTATACATATTTGAAGAAGCAAGACAAAAAACCGAGTTGAATACTTTCTTTTCTCTTATCCAGCAGCGTGATATGATGTATCGACCGAGAAGATAGAAAAAGTGATGCTAAAGATAATTGGTTTCACTCTTCAGCAATGCAAGCCAAAACTTAAATAGAAACATAGATTCAACAAAATAGTCGGAAGAGCAGAAATGAATAAGATCAACTATAAGCAAAAAAAAGAGAAACAATTACACTTGTACGCTCTCATGCAATAAAAACATGCCATGCATTGATATTTCCTTTCCGATGGCGTCTTATTATTCTATTTATATATATATATATTGTAGTCAATGAAAACCAGCATCCGTCCCTCAATGTTTCCATAAAAGCCGATATCAGCGTAGTCAGCATTGGCTGATCGTCAAATGTTTTAGCCAGCTTCAGTATTTCAGTAGCAACAATGCAGTGTATTAAGTGTTAAATAGGCACACTGTCGGTGATTAATAAACTGAATCCACACATCTCTACATAAAAGGAGGCAAAAGTGACAGAGAATAAATAGCACTGTTGATAAATCCCTTGCATTTTGTGCATCTCTTGGCATAATGTTGTCTCACCATATACATGGTCTACTCTTTCACTCGACTACAGAATAAGATAGCCACAAAAAATAGATAGACGTCTTATGCATTTTCTTTCTATTGTATGTTGGATCATGCGTACACAAAATCGATAATGAATATAATTAAACACCGGAGATTTTCTTTCAATGGATAAATTCTCAACGAGACATAAATACATAGAAACACAATTTTATGAGAGAAACGATAATCTTCTTGAATTTCTTATCTTTTAGTGTTGGAAAAATCTGTTTACTCGTATGTTAATTCTGTTTCTCGCAACAATGCCGCAATGTTGACTCACAAGATCGAAGAAGGTGATACTTTCTGGGCATTGAGCCGAAAATATGGATGCACACTAACAGCAATTCTTGCTGCTAATCCTGGAGTAGATCCCAGGAAATTGCAAATTGACCAAATTATTAATGTACCTCGACGAAACGAGTAATAATTTATTGGGAAGACTTCAATTGAAAGCAGTATATGAATTTTTATTTAGCTCTAGCTAACGACGTGTTCGACTCTACAATAAAAAAAAACAAAAAAAATGTCTCAATTAATCTATTGTAAATCATATGATACTCAAGAAAATGAAATAAACAAGCGTGATTTACTATTGCACAGAAACAAAAGAGCACTCATAGACGAGTCATTGGTTGCTTTTTCCGAACATCGCTCTACAGAGAACAAATGTAGCCTCTTTTGTGAATAAATACTTATTTCGTCTCGATGATTGTTATTCCAAATCTTAGTAAACGATCAGAAGCAGAGACAGTTCTTTACAACAAATTAAATTTTTCGAAAAATTCAGTTAAGTTAGATCTCATAGCGAAACAATCAAAAGAAAATTCTGAATATGATCTTTTTATTGATTACAGATGCTTCTGAACCGAGAAAAATTGGAAACAACTTCAAAAGCGGTCTTTTTTTTTACAAGAGCCTCCTGCAGGTTCCAGGAACATTAATGTTAATTTAGGCTTATCACTATGATAGAGAACATATGGGGGTATATTTTAGAAAAGACTGAATAAGTTTCAAATTTGGGAGCGACCGAGTTTTTGATGAGTTTGGAGTTTACTTTTGAATGCTCCAAATGTTTTTTAGATTTTGAACCATGCATGGACCCCTTTTCAAGTTTTACGGGACGTGCGAAAACTCTTTTCAAATTCTGTATTGCAATTATTTTTGTCTATATATTCAGAACACAAAAGATGGCAACCAGTGTTCCTATGTCTGAAGAGAATATAGATATCACTGTGGTGTGATTTGTGTTACGACTACTGGAATGAAATTGCGCAGTATCTTCACGAGCAAACGCAATGATTCAAATTTAACCAATGGTAGAAAAGAGTGAGAGATCATACGATGCATTGAAAACATGTAAAAAGCAAGTAGGTTAAAGTACATCAGAGACGAAAGATAACGCTGATCTGTTTTACATTATGTGAGTATTTTCGAAATTATAAATAGATAGTAAACATATTCAACATTGATATACTGATTATTATCTAGGTTTTCTTTTTTTAATAAAAAGGCAGTTCGTATGTTTTATTTTAGAAACAATATACTTGATTATTAGTCTATCTTATTAGTAAATATAAACACGAAAGTTAATTCATCGTTAAAGCATAATGTTGTGTGAAATTAGTGTTTGATGTGGCAATAATTTCTTTCTTACATGGTTCATACTTACTGTAATAGGTGGTGCAGTACTCTTATTTCTTTCTGGTATAATTTTCTATTATTATTATGTTAAACTGAGCTATGAAAAATGGCTACAAAAATCAAATCCGAAATATCCATCATCGGAAACTGTTCGAATGGAAATAGTTATGATATTAAAAGGTCTTAGTATGGCTACATTTTGTCCATCATTAGCACTATACTTGATGGGTAGACAAAAGTTTGATGTTTATTGTGATGTTGGAAATTACGGTTCGGGATATTTAATATTCAGTTTCTTTGTCATTTGGTTAGCAACAGATTTTTTCGAATTTTTCTATCATCGAATGGGACATATGATTGATGTCTTATGGGACGTACATAAATTTCATCATCAATTTTACAATCCAACACCATTTGCTGTTATTGCTGATGCGTACTTAGATCAATTAGTTCGAGCATCCCCACTACTTCTACTGCCGGCTATAATGCCAATTAATATGAATCTTCTATTCTTTCAGGTAAGAATATATGTATAGTTATCCATCTGATCATGAATGTATCACTATGAAAACTTACTAGATGTTTCATTTCATGTTAAAACAAAACTTCGATATAAGTCTGTCTCTCAGCACGTTTATCGTCCGATGCTAAATGAGTTAAAAACAAAATAAAATAGTTCCATTTTTTTTCTTCATTCTAGTTTGCTATCTTTCTATATGGATATGGTGTTTATGTCCATTCAGGTCACGAATTCTCCTATCCGGATGCGCATCATCCAGTCCTAAATACTTCTTTTCAGCATTATTTACACCATGCCATATCAATTAAAAATAAACCATATCATACAGGATTTTTTTTCAAAATATGGGATCAACTCTTTGGTAGTGTTTTTCCACGAGAAAAATGTTTGTGTGTCAAATGTCAACATGCACAAGGACAAGGTACTCGAGAAGAATATGACAAAGTAGAAAAGCCAGACTATCGGGTGATGTTACAATGGAATTTTTGGCTTAATACTAAAACAGCTTGATGTAGTAATATTGTGCTCAATAATGAATAAAGCTTTAAAATTAAAAAAAAACTTAGTCTATTAGTTTCCTAGTGTCATCGTTTAAGAGCGAGAAAAATCTTCTGGAAACTTGTTGTGTATCAAACAAAAGGAAAATTGACAGAGTATATTTGATTTAGTGAGCAACCTAACGTCGTGCGAAGTCTGCATCGCACTAAAAACGTCTAAATTCATACCGAAAATGGTACGTGACACATTTGAAAGAAATGACAAAAATGCAATGATGCATACGGTATAAAAGGCTGAAACTTTGCGCATAATCTCGAACATGTGTGAGTATTATTATAGAATACTTGCACTCAAACTATGGATCTAAGGAAAACGAAACAAAAACATTTTCTTGTGCCCCATATATATATCCATATAAGTCTATGATATTGAAATTTGGAAAAATATTCTTCAGTTTATTGTTAGAAAGATTCAAATGAATGTAGAATCTATTTCTTGTACAAGCTAGTCATGAATATTAATTGAATTTTTCGTATATAGGAACGAAAATTTTATGACTAATCCATACATATGAAAAAAGGACTCATCTTCAGAGAATGTGTACGAATATGATTGTCAGAGTGAATGTTGAAACTCAAATTGCTATGATGTGCTCGTATTTGACAAAGAAATTCATCAAACACTATTCAAAGTAAAGTCAAATGTGAAATAATGACCGTTGTATATGATCTTTTCCTCCAATTTGATTTATGAAGATGCATCTTATTTCGTCTGTCGTGTGTTCAGCTCTTTTCTTTGCTTCTTTACTTATCATACATGATGATCTCTCTCTCTCTCTCTCTGAAAGAAACGAAACTCAATCGTACAATGAAGATAATAGATATTTGTTTTACTTGCATGTATTTTTGTGTTCATCAACGTTCCATCGCTATTGTTTAAATTGTGATGAATTGCGATCGAAACGATTGTTACTAACGCGTCAGATAGAACAATTAAAGTTGAAATATAATACGATATGAACAACTGCTTCATAGAACAATAATTGTACAGCTATACGAGATATATACTGAAATGAATCTGACTACAATAGTACATGATTCATCAGAACAAACACTAGCTGATTATTGGCAGAAGTCAAGATATGTACATTAGTTAAAAAAGACCATAGATGTTTTTTGGTAGGGTATCGCTTGTTGGCTGACTTTATTTTTTTCCTATTATTCACAAATTGAGCACATATGAATTAAAAATATGCGTTAAATTTCACTTCGAATCATGAACAACAATAATGCTTTCCTTTCTTGTGTGTATCCCAATAAATATTTAGATTTGCAAAGAAAGAACACTTTGGGCATTTTTGTATTCGCGAAATTTTAGTAATTTTATTGACTTCTAAGATTTCCAAATTTGTCTTCGTAATCCTTTGAGCTGTGCTATTGTATGGATTGTTAAAATGTTAGAAATTTCAGAATCTTCAGTTTTTGGAAATTGATCTACGACGAAAGATGAGCTAATAGAAAAATAATACAATGAAAAGAGTGCGATATATGTGTTTCGTGAAGCATATTCGTCACATATTCTAAATTTTAAGCTCTAATATGATTTATTTGATTGTCAAATGATAGCATTGCAAGAAATTCGGCTATGCAAGCAATCAAGATGTGTACTCAGAGCGAGAAAAGTACGATATTAATCATGTTTGCCAGGGGAGTTAAACTAGAGTTGAATGAGTATTCAATAAATAACAAACCACCTTAATGACGTTGCGTCTTTATAAAAAGCGAATGTTATTCTGAATAAAAGCGCCCATAATCATCGTTAAGACTGTAATTTTTTCTCGTCTTACTATTTTCGTTTGAAAAAAAATACTTGTATACACGAAAGGCAAAAACAAATATAAAAGCTGCCACTCGGCTCTTCTACAAGCACCAGTCGAAATAGAGTTGTAAAAGTAACTATTTACTTCACCATTAATCATCTTATACAAATGACTGTACGGTTTCGTTATGCTGGTTTCACTTGCATTCTTTTCTTAGGTAGGCGCATGGCATTAGTTATTTACATTGACGAGAAAATTGTTAAAAGACAAACGACTTAATCATCTTGCTTTTAGCCTTACAACAAGTAGCTTTTGGTCTAACGTGTTACTCCTGTGGGCTCTGTGACACTGTCGACAATAATACACCAACAACATATGTAGCAAACAACACAGGATACTCATGTCGGGTGAATATTGATAGTTTTCATGTCTATTCAATACCATAAATTCCTTTCTTCAATTCCTTTCAGAAAACCATTACGTTGGCTGCAAGCAAAGTAGTTACAACAAGTCGTGATGCCATAACTGGTTGCTCCGAAGTTGATGGCGTCATGGCTGGAACTGGTATCCGAATCACATGCTGTACGACCGACAGATGTAATTCAGCCATCACTGTTTCGAGTTCGATCGGCCTGCCATTCGTTCTTCTTGTCATTGGCAGCATCATTCAAAACATTTTAAAATATTGAATACTAGCTATTTGGGCAAAGAACTTAAGAATAATCTATATGAGATTCTCATACACAATTTGATTTCATTCCTATTCCACTTATGATTTCTCCCTTCTTCGTAAATATTCTTAAATAAATGCTCGCGTCTATTACATCTTTCGATATATGATTTTCATCAATAGTTTGTATACGTGGCTTTGTTACATTGGTTTCGCTCATTTAGCAGCACGAGATTTTCTATCGGTATCATTCTTCGCTCAATCATTGAGTGTCAACGAAGATATGGCGACGAGCGATGAACGGTAATCGAAAAGACTTTGAAACTTCTTGATATAAGTTCATAAGAAAAATACAACTCTCAAATATATTGTGATCGATACATGAACTTATGTCATTGTCAATCTACAAAATAAAATCCTTAACTAGGTCATTGATTAAACTCTTTTCACATGCTGAAATCAGCAGTTGATTTCTTTGAACAAATATTTACAAGAGATAGAACCAATCAGAACTTTTCAATGATAAAACGAATCAATGTGATTAGAATTTTTGATCGATGGAAACTGTTGTATCACACTGAAAATCTGCATTTAAAATTGTGTCCTGTATTCCTTTTCACTTTCCCATGTAGATTAAGCAATCAAAAAAAAACATTCTTCTACAATTGTATATCGTCCTCTTGAATCTTAGCGCTTGGAATAGGAATTTCGAGACATATATATGTGTTGGTTTGATTGCCTGTAAAAGATGGAATGTCGTCAGAAATGGAATTCTGACGAAAACTTGATGAATAGTGCTCGACAACGGCTGGATGTATCTTCCTCTTTCAAATATCAACGAAACATTTTCCTACTCTTACTATTTTGAAAATGAGATGCTTTCTTGCATATTTCCAATATTTGATTGTATCTTAATGTTATTGTGATCTATTTATTTATCTTTTCTTGCATAAATCCAATACGATTGAACCGAGATATCGAACATACTTATGAGCATTTTCTGTGCGAAGTGTTATGTAAATTGCATTAATTACCACAATCGTGTTTTAGAGAATACCTTCAATCTTCTTGTTTTCTTTGGACAAGAGTAGAGCGCGTGTTTTTTTTATTGCATTGAAGTATCACTACACTGAAAGAAAAAAGTTGATTGATACACATGTCTTCTCTTTGCTTTTCTGCGCAAAAGTAATGACCTTGCACAAGAGACGCTTGAATGAGTGACTGCTTTTATTTGCGAAGAAAAGTATTTAATACGTTATAGAAGTATGGTATACTTTATTGACTGGTAATAGTTATATTTTTTTTCATCCTTCCTTACACCCATCAAGAACAGAAAAGCTAAATTAACTGAGGTGAAATAATAATGAATCAGCCAATATTGACGATCATATTACAATGTTTTTAGACCGTTCCTAAGAAAAAACACTGGTACGAAAAATCGATTTCATAATCATAAACAAATCGCTGATAATCAGATGACACTGATTTAAAATAATTTTATTTGCCCCATTTTAAATAGGTTTTCATCAAAAATAATCAGAAGAGTCGATGAAATTTCTATATCTTTGATTATTTTAGTGTGTTAATCGATAAATATCGATGTTTTCGTGATGTTTATATAATGATTTGTTTACATTAGTTACATCCCAGTAAGACAAACTTATGCATTCAATCGTGTAGAGATAAGAATGTTCAGGATAGTATTTAGGATAATATCATTTAAAAGCCTCGGAAAGCATATTCTTACTTGTAAAATACTTTAAATTTTTCGTTAAGACGTTTCCTACTATTAAGTCTGTGGATATTTCAAGAAGTATGAATGACTTGTTAACCAAATAAGTGTACATAGAAAATTTAAAGTGCTACACAACTAAGAATATGTTTTGGAGAAATTCTATATGATATTATTCTAAATAATTGTTATTTAATTTCTCACATTTATGATAAAGAGTTAGAATCCTGAACATTCTTATCTCTCTGTACAATTGAATGCATAATATGATTTTGTGGAAGATATGCTGATTAAAGGACATTTGTATGTGACTAGAGCAAAAGGAAAGTAATTATATAGTAGAAATATTGTTATTGAATCCAATATATAGCGTGTTACACTGATTCTTGAGTGGATATTAAGAAAAAATCAGATGATACAAAAAACGACTTCAAACTCATGTAAAACTGAAGATTTAATATCACAACTAATTTATATTGGATAAGAAATATCTCCCTCTATCTTATAGGCGAGCAACTCATTGGAAATAAAGAGCATACACTTTAATACTATTTGAGTATCTCTTTCTATCTTTATAACGCAATATGAGATAAAAAGAAATAGACTTGTACTAAACAAGAAGTATTCATCCTTCCATCGCTATAAACTGCCTACTTCATGGAAGAAAAAATTTCATATATATTTAATACGAAATATCTATCTAAAGTTAAGAGTTGAGTACTTAATGGAAAAAAATGCATAAATATATATATAATAAGATACGTCTTTTTTTCTATTCATATTAGTTGCCAATCAGAAAAAAAAAGAATTTTGTTAAGCAATAAATCTCTGTCTCATACTGGAAAAGAATCGCCTTTTTCAAACAAGCAACATCTACCTTCTATTGTTACAAACTATCTCCATAAAAAATGCATATGCACTTTGTCTGACTATCCTTATACAAATTGACAGGCCAATAACAAAGAAAAAATACATATTTTTAAAATATCTTTCTGCGCTCAAAAATAAAATATTAAATGGAGAAAAATGAACTCACATTAAAAAGAAATATGTATGCCCCTATTCTTATGAATTAACAACTGTTCGATGAAGAAAAATATATACATCTTACGTCAGATGTATCTATCTTCTATTTCTACACACTAACCTATTTGTAAGAAGAAGAAAGCCCTCACATGACCAAAAATCCTTGACACCGAAACTAGTGTCACAAGTGTTGCGCAGATGCTTTTGTGATAATGCTTGCCAAACTCACCCATGATAATCATTTCGATTTCAAAAATGAAATATTTATCGACTGGTTTATTGCTCATAGAGAGTTGCTCAATAGACCGAGTCATAACCATTTTCATAAGAAGTAACTTTCATATTCAATATCTGTATAAATGTCTTTTATATATTTTGATCAAATACGTTCGAAAGTAGATAACTGTTTAATTATGTTGCAATCTTTTCTATGATAAACGTTCGTACCTTTATGTTGATGCAAAGTACTGGTGTAGCGCTTTTCTATAGTAGACTTTATCTTTTTTTCTCAGAATCACACCTAGTATGGATTCCACCTATTGGGATTCAGAACTTTTCTCTTCTCCATTAACTCGTCCTTATAGCCTGAATTAGAAAAAAATATGTACTTCACATAGCATCGATTCAGTTTAAATTAATAGTCTTCGTATTGGCATAAATAAGAAAGAAACAAAAGAAAGAATGTTGTCTCTCTTTTTAAAGATAAACTAAATCTTATTAGACATGAACTAAATTTGGGTAACAGCATGTTAGTCCATAGATGCTCAAGAAGTCAACTTTTTTTTATACACTTCGCATTTTTGATCGAAATAACTTTTTTGTTACTTTTCTCCATAAATATTACGAAATTGGACAGAAAAACAAGTTCAAAAAGAAGAAAAACATAATTTTTTTGAAACGATCGTAAAAGACGCCTAAAAAATCGACTAAAACTTACAATTTTCGTTCAAAAAACAGAAAATATCGATATATCTGTCTGATTGGGATGCAATCGGATTGTGAGACGATTTTGTCCAGATTAATCAATAACAGTTTTTATACTTTCTATGAAATATCTTCTACTCTAAAGAACACATACATTTCATATCAAAACTTTTCCAAGTTTTATATATCGACAGAGAGTGGTAGCACTGTGATTTCAAATAACATCAAAACAAAAATTTACGCCAAATTATAGTGCGTCGAAAATAGAATTCACTAAAACTAAATAATTAGCGTTAGGACAAATGTTCAATATCAAATTCAGAAAATTCCCAACAATTTCACGTCGTATCAGCAGAGAAAAATTCTTTTGGTGTGGTAGTTTAAACTATAGATCTTATTTAAAATAATGAGGATTAAAAACTAATATTTATTTGTTAAAACTTGATGAACATAATCAATAGTCAGTATGATAAATATTACCGTTTTTTACAGTAGGAAGATGAGACGGATGCGAACAGAAAATATCTTCAAATAGGTCAATGTTTCTTTGCATGTTTGTCAAAACATCTGAAATATGTTTTTTTTAGAGTTTCTTGATCAAAATGATTGTGTTCTATGT